>JAIGNY010003342.1:435000-451029 GCA_020152595.1 Chiridota heheva
CAAGGCATACGTATTACACGTTAGGCTAAATAGTGTAGGCTCAACCAGACTACAATTAGTGCAGTGCAGGATATAGGTTAGTGAGATAAACACCTCACACAGTACTTACTGGCATAGGTTGTGTTTTAAGCCGAAATGGCCGTTTTTTTACGCATTACTTTTACATATCTATATCTACGTCCAAATAATTGCTTCCGACGTAGGCCCACAATACCTGATACAATATAAATCTAACGTAGGCTACGGTTAAAGTTAGATCTGAGAATCATAGAGTTACGTTACTCGTTAGGCCTAACGTCGTTCTGCGTTATCAATAACTTAGTTCGTTATTCATATTCCATAAATACACTTTTTCACCCCAAACTTCCATAAATACACTTTTTCACCTCAAACTTGCTATCTTTCCGTACCTTTCTTGCTTTGAGTTTAAGCCCAATTCAAGTTATAAGTACAGTAGGCCTAATTTTTTGAAGTTGTTTTAGTGCTCAAAAAGACGGAATTAGAAGACCAGTCTTTATGTTTGTTCTGGCGGAAAAAAAATTCCCAGTCTCACCTCCGAAATTTCTGTCACTTGTAAGTTGTATCTTCATTAATGATACCTATTGATGTTTTCCTTGGCTCTAGGATTTGTAAATTTGCTGATGACACTAAGCTGTACAGCCTACAGGATTGTTGATGATGCTAGGAATTCTTTACTGTTGCACACTGATCTGGATGAGTTAGTTTCTTGGTCCCAAACGTGGCAGATGTCATTCGATGTTGATAAATGCAAAGTTATTCATTTTGGTCAGAGCAATTTGGCTTTTGATTACTGCATGAATGGTTCAAATCTTGGTTGTGTTGATCAAGAGAGGGATCTAGGCATTGTCATTACTAGTAATCTGAAGCCTTCTAAACAGTGTGCTTTAGCATCTGCAAGGGCAAATAAGAATTAAGATGCTTGGTTTGATTATAAGAAATTTTTGTTTTCTTTGTAGAGAGGTTGTCCTTTATTTGTATAAGTAATTTGTCAGGCCTCACCTTGAGTATGCTATTCAGGCTTAGAGTCCCTTTTATGAGAAGGATAAGTTCATTTTGGAGCAGGTTCAGCGAAGAGTTAAGACTTATTCCCGAAGTAAGGAATCTTTCTTATTAATCTTAACTTGCGAATTCTTGGTTTGATCACGCTTGAGTTGAGAAGAGTACTTGGTGATATGATTCAGGTTTTTAAATTCTTATGTGGTAGTGATACTTTGACTTCCTGTAATTTCTTGCATGTTTCAGCTAATCCTCATGTAACACATGGTAACAGTTGTGAGTTGACCAAAGAGTTCTCGTGGATAGATATTCAGCGTTTTAGCTTTTCGCAAAGAGTTGTTATGAATGGAATGGTTTGCCTGAGTGGGTACTTATCTCCTATTTTGTTCACAATTTCAAAGTCAACATTGATAAGTTCTTTACTTACTCTGCATGTCTTTGATTTTTTTTTTTTTGTGGTGGTGGAGGTGTTAGTTTTGGCTTTTTATGGGGTGACTAACCCTTCTTAGCCTGTCATCTTGTTATGTTATGTATTGTTTATTAAGCTTGGGCGATATTTCAATATTATTCGATATTGACCCATATCAATATGGTCGATGTTGAGTTTAAGGGTCATATCGATATATCGATATGATGTTTTCCACCGATATTGTACTATACATGAACTAATAATGAAGTTAACATGACAACCAATCATGCACCTTTCCTCACTATACAGCCACAAAAAGTTTGTAATTTGTAATAATATCAAAGTTGCAGGCAGTCAATAATGTTAAGTTGATTAAGTCATCAATATTTCAATAAATATTACCTAAAATTATATTCCACAGGCAGGAAATTCTCAATTCTGGACATACAATACTGTACTCTGTATGCACAGGCCGCTATGGACATTGTGTAATAATATAAGTTAATTTTGATGATTTTTGATGGTTGAGCAATTGCAATCAATGAGATTTTAAATCCTTAAACATCGCTTTTAAATTCCTCAAAAGGAATACTGCATCCCCAAATTTATGTGGAAAAGCCCTTAATTGACACCTGAAAGTAGATTTAATCCTCAAAACTAAAAGATTTTATCCTCAAAACTAAAAGATATTTCCCACTAATTTGTCCGTTCACACATCAAACTTTCTGTACAGTAAGCAGCACAAGTACAAACGGTGTGTGTAGATTTCTGAGCCCACTTGTCCGATTTTTAGTAGCAGAGGACATTTTCCATAAAAATTGATTTGACTTCTGAATGTCCAGGTCTTTTAAAAAAGAGTAAAAAAATGATGCACTTTCAGTAGGAATTTCAAAAAAAGTGGGACCTAGCATTCAAAGGTAAAGTTGGCCGGTTTTCATTAACAAAAAAGCTATATACCAGTTCCACGAAAATAGTGAAAATATGATATGTTCAAACTTTTGGAATTTCAATGTTTATGTGATTTATATTTTAAAAAAGAGTCAATATAAAATGATTCCTTTCAGAATAATGGGTGTTTATTTGAAGATTTATGTACGTATTTCCCATTCAATTCTGTAAATTTACTTAAAAATTTGTACTTTCCATTTTTTGTGCTGGAGCAATATTACCTGGTATAAAACATTTATATTATTTCAATGTGGTGTCTTGCAATTTGCATATCGAAATTTTGATATTATTAATATATAAATATATATATATATATCTATCTAGAGATATATCGATATTGTCTGAAGGTGAATATTACCCAAGCTTATTGTTTATGTTGATTACATATTACTTATATGGTTGTCGCACAGCTGATTGGCTAACAACTCATAGACATTTAAATAGATTCAAGTAACAAGTAAACATTTTTATGGAACCTCAACCTCATGAATAATCAACAAAATTTAGTTCTGCTCTTAAAGTAATGGCTGAACAGCTGCAAACAGAAGGCTAACAAAAAATAGATACATTCTATCATTTCCAGGTAAGTTTTAAATGGCAGGATTCTGTGGATAAACAGTTCATCTGTTGTGATACTAGTGATAAAAGAGTTTTAATATTTTAGTGAAGAATATTCTCAGGAAAGTTGTGTCAAGTTGAATAAAGTGCTGCCAATTTGTTTTGTCTTTTTATCTTTAATGGCGTACATAGGGAAAAAAAAACATAACCTTCATGAGGCCGCAGATCAGTAAACAACAGCAATCACACAATGTCAACATACAGAAACAGGTTTAAGTGAAAGAAATTACGGCTGAACGATGGTAAATGGTTCCATAATTTACGTTAGCAAGTTGCAATGAACTTGGGTCTAACGTTAGGCCTAACACTATACACATCCCACACTACCGGTTGACATTGGTATTGCCATATGAGGGTTGTTATAAATTAGGTACAATTTCTATGTTTTTCAAAATTCAAATGTAGAAAATTGATGATTGAAAAATTTCTTACTTTTTGGATATTCTTAGTCCAAATAATACACTTTTCCAAAAAAAGATAATCCCAAATCTTTACCTTTTTAGCACTAGACGGGATAAAGTTTTCCGATTCATGTTTCGGTCGTCATCTTTTTTAGTCACCTCACATTTGTGATCAACTATTCAAACGTCCGCAAATAAGTTTTAGGATGTTCCACTAAACTACAGGTTGATTTTTGGCTGACATTTTTA
This sequence comes from Chiridota heheva, assembly GCA_020152595.1. Taxonomy (NCBI): domain Eukaryota; kingdom Metazoa; phylum Echinodermata; class Holothuroidea; order Apodida; family Chiridotidae; genus Chiridota; species Chiridota heheva. The sequence goes on from JAIGNY010003342.1 coordinate 438,643, forward strand.
TTGTTCATACAATTTCATTAAATAGTTTTAGTAAAAAAACACTGCAAAAACAAATAAATAAAACATCAAGAAATGTTTAGATTATATAATTGTACTTTATAAGTATTATCTTAATTTCATTTCCTCAACTAATCTAAAAGATATTACCTCTGCTAAAATGTTATAGCCCCAATAGCAGTCTTTTAAACTTTGACCGTACTTTAGAGAGCTCGTCAGACGAAATTACAGAAAGAAATTTAATCCAGTAAATGCTCCATAAAAGTAACTAAAATAACATAAAAACAGTTTTTGAAGACATGGATGGGCTTCAAAAATCATGAATAAGCATTGTGGGCGAGAAAAAAGGTAAATTGGTTTCGTTTTCATAAAGATCTTAAAATTGAGATTTTCCTATGTTTTAACACATTGCTTTAAACAGTACAGCAGGGTAAATGTTTTTGTAGTATCCTCAGACATCCAGCCATCACCAACGGCAGCCATACTAACATGGCTGGCATCAGTCTGACTCGCCTAGGCCTACGTCCAATAATTCTGTATAAAATCTACCAAAATACTAATTATACAGTAGCCTAGGCTAATTGGTTAATGAAAGCATTATAAAATAAGAGTTTTATAGTACAATTATAAGCGAAATATGAGCAAAAATATCTAATTGTAAGCCCTCAACAAACAAACAAACCATTTATTCCATTTTGTTGTGCTTATGAACTAATGAATGGTGTACATTCATGCGACTTGGCATAGGGGTAGAGGACATAGGTACTGTTCAAATGAGCATGATTTGGGGTTGTGTGTGCATACTAATTAGGTTATTTGCATAACAATGAAAATATTTGTCAGTTTAAAGTTTTGGTTAAACTTTTTTATAACTTACAGTAGGTAATGAATGGTGTACATTCATATAACTTTGCATAGGAGTACTGTACAAGTGAGCATGATTAAGGTTTGTGTTGCATATTAATTAGCTTATTTACATAACAATAAAATATTTTTATCTATGATATCTCTTAAATTAAAGGTGGATGTGGGGTTTTTGTTTGCACAAATGATCATATATGTAAAGATCATTGTTTACACTTGATGTTGAGGTGAAGTGTGCATATTATTTAGGTTATTTGCATAACAATAGACTTTCGTACAAAATGTTTAACATTCATGAGGGCATAACTTAAGTTATGAATGATGTATATTCATGTAACTTGGCACAGGGGTAGTGTACATAAGTACTCTTCAAATAAGCATGATTGGGGGGTTGTGTGTGCGTAATAATTAGCTTATTTGCATAACAATAAAAATATTTGTATCTATGATATCTCTTAAATTAAAGTGGGAGCCGGGATTTTATTTGCACAAATGATGATATATGTGTAGACCATTGTCTACACTTAATAGTGAGGTGTAATGTGCATATTAATTAGGTTATTTGCATAACAATAGACTTTTGCATAAAATATTTAACCTTAGACAATAACTTGTTACAGGGGTAGAGGAGATGGATACTGTTCAAATGAGCATGGTTTGGGGTTGTGTGTGCATACTAATTAGCTTATCTTGCATACCAATGGAAATATTTGTATCTATGATATTTCCTAAATTAAAGTAGGAGTGGGGATTTTGTTTTACACAAATTATTATATATTTGAAGAGCATTGTCTACACTCAATGGTGAGGTGTAGTGTGTATATTAAGTAGGTTATTTGCATAACAATAGACTTACATACAAAATATTTAACCTGAGATAATAATTTGCTATTTGGTTCAATGGTAGAGGGCATTAGTACTGTTCAGTTGAGCATGGTCAGGGGATTGTGTGTGCATACTAATTAGCCTATTTGCATAGCAATGAAAATATTTGTATATGTGGTATCTCTTGAATTAAAGTGGGTATGATGATTTTGTGTCACACTTAATGGTGAGGTATTGTGTGCATTTGCTGCAATATGTTTAAAAAAATATATGGCTTATGACTTACTAACTTCACATTTCTAGTTTTGTTATGATATTGACATTCCCGACATGAATAGCAATACAAATGCTTGTCTTGCCATGAATAAAGAAGCAAATAAAAGTTTCCTCGCTTTTAAAGAATGTTAAATTAGGGGTTTGGGAAATATAAACAATAAGCAGAATGTGGGGTAGAAGATGACGTGATGATAAAGTAGCTAGCTGAAGGATTAAGGATGAGATCATGTGGGACAGGGTGGAATTTTATGTAGGGCAGGGTGCGGTGGGATGTTGGTCGGGATGTGTTGGCATGTAAGACAGGGTAGATTGGCATGTAGAACAGGGTGAGTTGGCATGTGGAACAGGATGGGTTGGCATGTGGAACAGGTTGGGTTGACATGTGCAACAGGTTGGGTTGACATGTGGAACAGGTGGGTTGACATGTGGAACAGGGTAGAATGGCATGTTGTGGGATGTCATCTGGATTTCAGTTGTGATGGCTTGTGGATCATGCAAGTGGTGGAATGACACAATATCTGGTTTTCAGGTGTGATTGCATGGAGTATAGACGTGGGATGACATTTGGGACAGGTTGGGATGACATTTGGGACAGGTTGGGATGGAATGTGGGACAGTCTGGAATATGCATTATTAGCTGTGAGGGAATTTGTATCATTTCCAATGTCTAGTTTGTCATACTATAAGCAATATTGGTTCACATAATTTTGCTTTAATGTTATTGTATATTTTTCATGCTGCTTGACTTTGCTCGACACACATATTTTCTTAAATTGGAAGTTGTATTACAATCCAGGATGTAGTTTTGGGAGTGTGTAGGGGCTGGGGCAGGCTACAGGTTGGAAAGGTGGTTGAATGGCATTCTTTCATTGACATTGGCAAGTCAGCGCCTCTTCTTTCTTTATTATTCAATTGATAGAACTAAAAGAGGTGTTGTAGTTATAATGACTGCTAGATTTTACATGTTTTCTGAGTTACTCTTAAAATATCTAGGAAAACTCTTAGATATCTAGAAGCTTATAGTGCAAATGAAAATGCAAGAGCATCTTTCAAAGCTGAATTATTTTAAAATCATCTGCCCCTGCTACGCTATTTCTGTATATACTTCCCTCTTTATACTAGCTTTGAATAGTCGAGCAAACTGTCCTTCCAGCAGTTCTAGTATCTGTACATGCACTGCACATACTGGCTACTGTTGTGTCATGTGTGTATGGTGTATTACTAGCGGCAGACATAACAGTTTCAGGGTTCTAGCTATGTTGGGTGGCACCGGGCGGGCCTGCCCAGGACTCGCAATTTCCACCCTGTACTTGGCTCTAAGATTCACTCTTCCACCCAGCACTCAAAAAGTTCAATTCGGTTAATTGATTAAGTGTTTAAACTGATCTCTTTTTAATCTTGCTCTATTTATGTCATCTAGTGCTGTTGATTTTGATTATTTCACTAAATGTTTAATCGCCAAAATTTGCGAGAGTTTAGCGATTATTCACAATTACAGTAATCTTCCCCAAAAAGGCAAGCTTTTAAGTGTTCAATGAAATTTTCGTGGAACTGGTACATGATTTTTGCTATTTGTTTGTTGGCATTTTTGGTGAACCTTTAAATATGAATATCTTCTGGTAGGAATAAGATATTAACATGATTTTTGTACTTAATTGTTTCAAAAAAAATTTCTTCTGTTTCTTATGTAAGGTTACGAAAAAGAAGAAAATATTCCTTTAAGAATAAAGAATGAAATTCCAGTTGTTTTTATAACCAAAATCAACTTAAATCAAACTATTTACATTTAATCATGAACAAATCAGAAATTTGGGAATGGGATAAAAATTACCCTTCAAAAAATATATTGACTGTTGTTTAGTCATTCATTAATGTTATTACAGTAGGTATCTCACTGAATTTTATAGAGGGTGCAGCAATCATTAGGTTGTTTTAAGTGAGTCTAACATGACTCTTAAACTAGATTCATATTTCCTCCGATTTTGCATCTAAGGAAGAAAGTTTTTTTAATTTGTATGCAGGGAATGGATTGCTAACGAACAGAGTACAAAGTAAAGTAAATTATGTGATTAGTGTTTGTTTGTGTTTAAAAAGACTTTTTGATATACATTTTGAAAATTGCATTAGGCGAGTGACCTGCCTTGTGTGATTAGTGTATAATTTGCCATAACATACGTCTGTGCCTACCCCCACCCATTTTCAAATTCCAATAAGTTTAAAAAAGATCACAAATGAATCCAAAGAACAAAACGTTTGATTCTTTAGAATCAAAGGATTTTGGTTTGAGACTTAAAGACTTTTATTTAAGTGACATCACATAAAATATGGTAGAGGTAGTAGTATTTTTAATAACGTTACTACGTTAGGCATCCCATTGGTTGGTGTAATATTTTAACAGATCAATTCTACTAACCTACTGGCTAAAGCATGGTTTACTGTTGAAGTGAAGGCCTTGGCGTACCTTCGACTTATGTTTTACTTCAATGCATTCAGGTAACTGGATAAGTGATAAATTATTGTCATGTCTTTAAGGCCTAGTTCCAGATTCCTCTAGCTTTGATGGTGTTGATACAAATGATATCCTTCAGTGTTGTTAATACATCATTGAGATTTGCTTTCGTTTTGAATTGACACCATCCACAGCTAGAGCTTATTAGGCCTTAAGCGAATATCATAGCACACTTTTACATTCTAAAAAAGCATGCATTATTTTGATTTATTTTGATCACAGAGATCCATCTGAAACAAGACAAAGGCTACATACTTTCAATTTGATTTTACCTTAAAATGGAATTTTTTGCCTAAAACCTATGAAATTCTGAAGGTCAAATATCCCACTGGTCCGCTGTTTCAAGAACAGTGTTTTTTATGCAGGAACAGTAAATTTTTAAACACTAATGTTTCAGCGGAACACTCTTCTTTTCACAAGCATATGGCATCAATGATCAAAAACTTGATATCTGCTTTAAAAAACTGCATGTTGTCAAACAAGGTTATCATAAAAATAGTTTCTTGCAGTAAGAAAAAGTTTTTCTAACCTTGCCTGTAATTGTCAGCACAATTAATCATGAATACACATGCAGTGCTGCTTGCAAGTGTAATACTTTACGCAACTCGATGCCACATCAAGTAAATTCTAATAATCGCATACATATTTGCACATATTAACCAATTAAGTAGTTATAATGTAGTGTTAGGTTGCATAGGAAAATCCTAAAATTTTGTTGAATTTTGATTCTTAATTTAAGCCTTTTGCACGCCTGGTCTCGAAACTTTTTACAATGCAAGATAAATTTGTTAGCAATCCATTTCCTGCAAAAAAAAAAAAAAAAAAATCTTCCTTTGGTGCAAAATTGGGGGAAATTTGAATCAAGTTTGAGCGCCATGTTAGACTTATAACAGCCGTTTGATTCTAATTCAAATCAAATTCATTGGCATAACTAAATTAATGAATGACTAAATGACAGTCAACGTCTGGCTGTAAGAAATGTTAGAGTTTTTTGAGAATTCCTCAGAAAATGTTTCTCAGAGTTTCTCAGAAAAAGTTAGGTTCTTTAGATATCCTTATGGAAGGTTAGAATTTTCATACAAGTTTTTTAGATGCTTAAGACAGGTTGAAGACTAGTTTCCTTAAAAAGTCTACAAAACATTTGATATTTCCTACGAAGATAACTGTTAGATGATATAGTCTTCTAATATTCTTCAGAGATCCTCAAGCGTCTCTCATAACACTGGAGGTTTAAAACCCTTATAAGTTCTTCAAAATATTTGTGCACCAACAGCTGTATCAGGCATGATTATTAAACTCCGCATTTATTATTGTCTTCATTTGCTTCAAGTTGCTGTAAGACTTTTATACTTAGTATGCTTAGTCAGGGAGTGTGAAAGGATGTGACTGCGTATAAATAGAACGAGGGATGTCATGTGGGACATGGGATGCAATGTGGGACATGGGGTGGGATGCAATGTGGGACATATGATGGGATGCCATGTGGGACATAGGGTGGGGTGCCATGTGGGACAGGGTGGGATGCCGTGTGGCAGGGTTTGCATTAGCAGCCATGGGACATAGGGTGGAATGCTATGTGGGACATGGGATGTCATGTGGGACATGTCACGGGGGGATGCCATGTTGGACATGGGATGTCATGTCATGTAGGACATTGGGTAGGATGCCATAAATAACACACAGTGATATAGGTTGGGATGCCATGTAAGACATAGGATAGGAGGCCATGCGGGACACTGGCTTTGGGGATGTGATACCATGTGGGACAAAGTGGGATGTCATTGGGACATGGGGAGGGATATTATGTGGAACATATAGTGGGATCCAATGCGGGACATCAGGTGGGAATCCACTGATGCGGGACACAAGGGGGATACCATTGGAACATAGGGAGGGATACCAAGTGGGACACAGGGACGGATGCCATGTGGGACATAGGGAGGGATGCCATGTGGGATATATGGTTGGATATAATGTGGGACATAGGATGGGGTACCATGTGGGACAGGGTGGGATGCCATGTGGGACATATGGTGGAATGCCATTTGGGACATATGATGGAATGCCATTTGGGACATATGATGGAATGCCATGTTTGTTATATAGTGGAATGCCATGTGGGACAAGTGATGGGATGGGATGTCATGCGGGACATGGGGTGGGATGCCATGTGAGATATGAGATGCCATTTGGACATAAGATGCCATAAGGGACATATTATGCCATGTGGGATGCCATTTTTATAATTGGGCAGGTCATATGATATGGGTATCAACTTGCATGGACATGCGAACCATGATGGTATTTACCGTTCTAGTTAAATAATTGAGAAAATAACAAAATTTGAGGCGTTTCATATGCAGCCTTACACTAATGACCCCTATGGGTGCCATTTCAAGTGTGGCCTATAAATAGCTCCATAAGCTTAGTGAAATTAATTTGTTTTTTAATTAAGAAGTCTGTAGACAGACTACAACGGTTGCATATTATATAATCCTACCAGTGGCGGCACCAAGATTTTGGTCATGGATTTTGGTCATTGGTGAGAGACAAATTTATCTCGGGGTGGAGCATGGAAAATCTTACAAATCGGACAAAATATGTTGATAACATTTTCTGGGGGAATTTGGTGGGGGAGGGGGCAAAGTAATCTCCTAGGGATAAAATCCTATAAACTGACAAAATATGTTACTTTATAACATTTTCTGGGGAAAGTTGGGGTAGGGGGCAAAGTAATCTCCTATCGGTCAAATCCTATAAATCGGACAAAAATATGTCACTTGAAAAACAAATCTAGGGGGAAAGTTCGGGGGAGGGGGCAAAGCAATCTCATAGCGCCGCCACTGAATGCTACAAGAGAATAATCTTAAGTGTGAAGTAAATATGACCTGGATGAAGTTAGCAGGTTATTCAGCACCAAAACTGAAGTCAGCAGCAGGTTGTTATTGTATTCCTTATATTAACACCAATGTGAGCAGTGGTTATGGTATAAAGGTGGTTTGGACCCTAAACCATCAATATTAGTACATGCTGGGTATATTCTGCTAAGTCCATGATGAATGTTGAATATCCTGCTATCAAAGTTCCGTTGGCCATAAATACGTTGAAGAATGAAATGACTTTGTTTCCTCTACAGCACAAGGGATTTCTGCAGCCATGGAGCTCTCTATCAAGTTTCACAAGCTGGTTTTCAGAGGAGGACACAAAACAGCAAGCAGAGCAGTGACTTTGCACTTATTGTTCGCAAATTAGACGACTCACACCGTAGATTGGGTATTGTCAGGAAATCCCAGCTACAGCAAGTCATGCAAAAAGTAGTAGATACAGGTATGTTTTGTTAGGATGATTGATGGATCTGAAAAATCTTAGTTTAGCGATAAATTACTAAATAGAGTTGAACGAAGTAAATTTATTGCTACTAAGCAACCCTCTCTGACATCAAACCGCTTATCACTTTCCTTGTTCGTGATTGCTGGCAAACCTCATGGAACTCCCAAATTGATAACAAACTCTATGTCATCCAGCCCACAATCTTGATCAAATCCACCATCAACAACCTCTCTCAGACGACAATGTTTATATTACCCGCCTTAGAATTGGTCACACCCACCGCACTCACTCCCACCTCCTTATTGGTTCCCCAACCCTCTGTAACAATTGCCACTGCATCCTCGCTATCCATCACGCTCTCCTTGCTTGCCCCTGTACAACCTTCCCAGAGCTTCCTCGCCCCCACAACTCAATTGCTGAGTTCTTCCAGAAAATCCTCTGGATAAAATGATCTCCTTCCTTCATCATGCTTCCTCTACAACCATATTTAATTCTCCTCTTCCACCCCCTCCCTACTTTGTTTTGTTTCACCCATGCACCTCCTCTCTCGATCACAGCTTTCTGACTTTTGTTTTGAATTTCTCTCATTCTCTCCCTGTTTTCTTTCCTTCCTACCTCTAAAATGATTTGACCTCTCAGGCACAATTTGACCCTCGTTGTTGTGGTGCCCTTAAGACCTTATCAAACAAACAAACAAACTTTTCTTAGTTTATTAATTTTGAGATAATTTTTTTCATAATCTTGGACTGAATTTAAATTTTTGCACAAAAATTAACAAGAATAATTACAGGTATAATCTTTAAAACAAAATTGATAAAATCAAGAAAAAATGTTAAATATTTTAGCTATTCTAGTAATGGAATATAGTTAGTTATATTACAAGAAACTCCTTTTAACAAAATTGTACTGCTTTCCCAGGTAGGCTTTTAGAAATTTTAGTTAAATGTAAACCATGAAAAATTGAATAAATGAGATTCATGCCACACAGAACACAATCTGAAATTACAAATTGTATTTTTTCTTGAAATTAAACTTTGCATTCTATCTATAAAGTAACAAAATTAATACCTATGGTCTGTTTAATAGATGTGTTTTTACATTTAGATCAACTTACGTCAGAACATTCTTTTGTGTTATTTTTCAAAGGTTTTGCATCTCCGAATCAAGCTCTCCTTCTTATAAGAAGCTGTGGATCTATGCTTGCCGAAGTAAAGCCTGAAGACAGAATTAAACTCGTTCACCATTTTTGGGATCAGTTGAAAAACCTTGGTAAGGAAATCGTCTTAAAGTAAAAATAGAGTTTTTAACTCTATATCTAGGGTTAAGTCGGTATTTGATACAGGTTGGCTCTAGAGCTGTGAACATTTAGGGATTTTAGTAAACGTGTACATGCTAAAAATATCGTTTACATGCATTTAGTACTGTAATTTTTGGAAGTACACTAAAATTGCTCCAATTTATGATGCTACGGTTAGTAAAAAAAATCTCGAAACCAGTATGGGAGAGTAATGACTCCATTACCCAAATAGACGCTCAAGTTTTGCTTTCCAAATTGTGAAAAGTTTATTTCTACAGTTTAAATCATCATTTTTATGGAAAATGTAAATGAAAATTCAGATTAGAAAGAACAGAAAACAATGTCATTTGATCTCAGCATCACATAAATATTTTGCCGTACTCACGAGGGCTTTCACTGTGAAAATCTTGCATACTATGATACCTCGCCGTAAAACAATTCAAAACTATGCCACCACCCCAGAAGTATTGCTCATATCGGTCCTCTGGAAAAAATGGCCACTATGTTTGCAAAGCACGCAGAATTTCAGCTGTGTTAAAGGTTGTTTTTGTTCGTTTATTTTGCAATATTTTTCTTTTTGCAAATTTTGTTTGGTTCATCAGGTAATATTTACATGTAAATGTACTGATTGTCAAGATTAAAGTATTTTGACTGTATTTTTGGGTCGATTTAACAGCTTGTAAAACGGGTCTTGATTGAGTGGAATTAAAGCCTTACATTGTGGCTTAGGCTTATTGTTAGTTTCACCAGTTTACTGCTGCAAGTTCGTAGTGAATTTCACAAGTTACTCGGATTTCGGCGAAATCAAAGTTTAAAATATCCCCATTCATAGGTGATTACTGCACATTTGTGATTCTCGTATCTAAAAAGGATTATGCTAATTGGGTTTACAATAAAAGTCATTGATTGGAATTTTGTCAGCCAATTGTGTGTGTGATTTGAATGATATTGATTTTCAACGGCAAGACTTGACTATGAAAAACGATTACTCGCAATTCAATAATTAATAAACGTTTAGTGCATTTACAAATGTTTAGCGTATACACGCTTAACGGTCACAGCTCTAGTTGGCTCAAAGGTTCTGCTAATCACCTCAATGAGCTGTGCGTGATCTTGATTGGGTAACATTAGTTACTATAGACCATTTCAAATATGAATCTCCAATTTCCAAAAACTAATTTAAATAATGTCACATGTCCATAATGGACCAATCGTATACTGGGGAAAATCAAATATTTCTTGGTCATAAATGATTCTTGGCCATCTGCACAATTCACACTGGGTCTAGGACCAAGCAAAAAATGTGAATTATTTTGAAGGAAAGCAGTTACTAAATTTCTTGATGTCCAGTTATTCAAATTTTGCTGCTTAAGAATTTGCCAAAAAAGGAAAATTTGAGAGTTATAAGCCAGATTAGAATAAAAATAAAACACTTTTATTAGATTATTCTTTATGGAATGTTAGAATATATGGCTATTTGCCTGATCAGTGAGCAAATTTGTTAGCACTCATTTAAGGACTGGACATCTAGAGACAACATTGGTCTAAAATGTGAACTAAACCATTTTATTCCTCTGTCATTGTTGTCTGAAATATAGAATTGGACTTTAGGCAAAATTTGACGGAACTTTGTAACAACCAAATCATCATGTATCTAGAAAAGGCATTCTGAAATTCACAAGTAGCTGAATTTGAAGAACAGAATTTAAAGAATTATATCAAGATTTTAGGATGTGTTCCTCTTAGTATATCACAAATTTCATACAAATTAACAAATCAGGAAACTTTGTTTCAGTACAAAGAAAAAGAAAAGAAAAGTTACAAAGACTCGCTGAAAAGACCCTCTTAACATGTAAGATTGAATATTGCCAATGGGAAGCTCATGCTGCAGACTGCAATGCCTGGGGGCAGACAGTCAAATAGCAACCTCCGCTTTCCAAACCAAAATGAGATCCAGCTTCTAGGAGAAGCGAAGACAGAGAAAAAAAGCACCAGCACCAAGCAACAACCCAACCTTTACCTGCAGCCTCTGTGGCAGTCAGCCACCAGCGTGCTTGTGGCAGGGTTTGCCTGTCTAGGATAGGTCTCGTTAGCCACCAGCATGCCTGAAGTTGCCGTTTGCCTTCCTGAATCTTCAATCGCAAAGCCAAGAAGAAATAAGCTTTTTACAAATTTCAAAATTCTACACAGATATCCATGCTCTTTCTTATATCTAAAATCTGTTAGATGTCCATAGTCCTGTAATGTATTAAAATCTTGAATTTTGATGTAAACACTTACCAGAAAACAAAATTGATAAGCATGTGTTATTGGATGATATGATATATTCTTTGATGATGAAGTTAAGAAAATTAGAACATGGCATATCAACATTGAAAACATTTTCTCTCATTTCCAGGTACAACATTCGATACCAACCATTACAATACCCTTTTGAGCGTTTACCTACAAAATGAGCATGACTTCTCTCCATCTGAATTTCTGGCCAGCATGGAAAAGAATGAACTTATTCCGAACAGGGTGAGGATGTTTTAATATATTTACTGTATTAGGTGTGCAGTTGAATAGAAGCTTACAAAAGAGCTAGATATATTACACAGTGGTGCTGATGTTGTGCTGTGCTACTTCCTTGTCTGATTCTGTGTATTTGAATGACTCTCTATGCTCCTTTCAGGCAACAAAAGATCATTATGAAAAATGCATGTACTAATTTAATATCAAACAAATATGAAAGCGGACAGTGGGTTGGACATAGACAGGTATTTAGGTGGATAAAATTGATACGTAAGAATCCATGATGAGCAGAGGGATATGCCACCTATCGTAAGGCTTGGGCGATATTTTGATATTGACCTATGTTGATATGGCCGATATTGAGTTCATGGGTCATATTAATATATCGATATTATTTTCAGGCTCTGAAGAAAATGCATGATACATGGACTAAAATGGAAAAAAAACCTATATAAAGAGATACTGTATTCGATGTAATAAGCACCCGGGGTGCATACGAAAATAGAATTACACCACCTTTTAGGCCGGAAGTTTCTTCTTAATAAGCGCTCATGCTCTGGGCCATGTACAGTGTGCTATTTAAGCTGCATTGTGCGACTGGTTCTATATTATTAGCCCCACAATAACATCATGAGCATCAGATGCAAAATAAGCAAAAAGTGTAACAAAACTTATTTTAAGTCTTGAAATTAATCAAATATATTAATGTTATGTGCCAAAAAATGTTGGTCGGGGGCTTATTAGAGCAGGGGGGCTTAATATATCAAATGCAGTA
>JAIGNY010003339.1:0-48454 GCA_020152595.1 Chiridota heheva
AGTGACGTAAGTTTTATTTTTTCTGCAAGTTCTCTCCTTTTATATGATAACTGCCCAGGTAAATCAGTGACATAGCCAGACCTAGAAATTTGTGGGGCCTTACACAATTTTAGGGTGCCATATTTGGTAAAAGGCCTTTGTCTATGAAATCAGTAAGCAATGTGAACCACAGGTGCAGACATTTCTACCTGTTTAACAGGAACGGCGGAGATGGGGTGGGGGGCTTCGTTCGCCCCACTTTTTTTGCTGTGCAACTTTAAAAAACTAATATGGCCTAAGAGGATTTCATTTTCCTGGTTGGAAGGTAAAATTGGGAAATCATAATCAAAAAATTGAAGGAAAATTATTTGAAATTTTGGTTAAAATTGTCAACAAATTTCCAAAAAATTGACAAACAATTCCTCAAAATTGAAGAAATGACCTGAAAAAGAAAAACATTCCCAAAAGTTGACAAAGATTCTTCAAAATCAATTAAAAACGCTGTAAATCTACCAAATATGAACAAAATATCCCTAAAATTGTCAATAATTTCACCAAAATTTGAGGGAAATTGCCAGAAAATGAATGAATTTTCCTGACAATTGAAGAAAATTGCAAATAAAAGAACAATATTTCCCTTAAATTGACAAACGTGTAATACTGAAAGGACAGGAAATTTAATGAAAAATAAAGGAAATTTTCTGATTAACAGCAACATCAGTGATAAACCTTAATTTACCAGTGCAATTTTTCTACTTGTGACTAGGATTTATTTTGAAGCGCTCCCCACCCCCACCCTCTCGCCTACAAGTCAAGACACTTGACACAGACAGTGGTTTCAGCTCCTAATTATCGATCATTAAACAAAACAAAATGGAATTCCCCTTCATTTACAGCGCGCGTATCGTCCACACCTACAACAATGTATTCATGCACACTACACTAGGCAACTGAGGGCATGCTGTAACTTCTGCTGAATGATCAGTCTGCGGATTACATATATATATATATATATATATATATATATATATATATATATATATATATATATATATATATATATATATATATATATATATATATATATATATATATATATATATATATATATATATATATATATATATATATATATATATATATATATATATATATATATATATATATATATATATATATATATATATATATATATTATATATATATATATATATATATATATATATATATATATATATATATATATATATATATATATATATATATATATATATATATATATATATATATATATATATATATATATATATATATATATATATATATATATATATATATATAGATATATATATAGATAGATATATATAGATATATATATATATATATATATATATATATATATATATATATATATATATATATATATATATATATATATATATATGAATATATATATATATATATATATATATATATATATATATATATATATATATATATATATATATATATATATATATATATATATATATATATATATATATATATATATATATATATATATATATATATATATATATATATATATATATATATATATATATATATATATATATATATATATATATATATATATATATATATATATATATATATATATATATATATATATATATATATATATATATATATATATATATACTAATATATACTAATATATACTAATATATGAATACTAATATATGAATACTAATATATGAATACTAATATATGAATACTAATATATGAATAATATATGAATACTAATATATGAATACTATATATATATATATAATATATGAATACTAATATATGAATACTAATGTCCTAAAAACATTTGTGAATTTGAGTTTATTCTCTTTCACAGTTTGGGGCATATATTTTGTTTGGGGCCACAATTCTATTTTGGGTTGCCAGAATTTCATTTGGGGGCACCAGGCACCCCCAGACCCCCTCGTGGCTACGACACTGCACTAAGTTACCCTGTACAACACATGCAACAAAGTCCTTTTGAGTAATCTAGCCTACTGTGTGACTGTTGGTTTCAAGTCCAACTGGTGCAATTTGTACTTGTCTGATAGTTTAACCCTTGGTAGAATAGGCCCAATGGAGTATGCTCTCAGGTTTGTCCATCTATTTGTCTGGATAACAAACTCCACGACATCTAACCCACAATACCCTCCAACCTTACAACCCGTAACATCTCCCGGTGTATCACCCGCCTCAGAATAGGCCACACTCGCTTCTCCCACTCCCACCTATACTTAATAGCCTCCCCCCTCCCCACCACCACTCTACAATAACTGCCATAACCCTTAAACTGTTGAACACATGTATTTTTGTGAATCTCCAAAAATTACGGTACTAAACGCGTGTAAACATTACACGCTTGCTTTTTTTTGGCGTGTACACGTTGACTAAAATCCCTAAATGTTCACAGCTCTAGTTCCATGAAACATTACTGTTCGTGCACCGGGAAATTTTCTTCATTTTTCACAAATTTCCATTCAATTTTACTAAAAAAAAATTCACCATTACCAAATTTCTTCCAATTTTACTCAAATTGCTTTCACTATTACCTATTTCCTATCCGTTTGATATATTACTAAGTATTCCTGTAATTTGGCTTTTTCTTTCTTCAACTTTATTCACCAGAGGGTGAATTATTATCTGGAGAATAATCCCCCCTCCCTCTCCCCCTACAGTGTGTATTGAAATAAATTTCTTCACGGTTCTGTTTGCCTTTTTGTCTGACCACTGAGCTAATTCTTTAACACTTTAAATTGTAATTGTTCTAGATACAATCTGAAGTGCAACAAGGTGGCAGGCTACTGTGCTTTGTGCACTCAGGAGCAACACAAGGGCAATCTATATTCAACATCAGCAAAGGTAAATCAAGAAGCTACAATTGTGGCCAACAACATTGCAGCACACAAGTTTAATTTTTGTCTCAACACTTTTGGCCACAATTGTGGCACACATATCACGGCATTTTTTCTTCAAGAAATGGACCCAAACATATTGTCGTTTTATGGTTTCATGAACAGTGTGTGTTGGGATGGGGGTGCCCAAATAGGTTGTTCATTGATCATTGATTTTCTCAGTCTCATGCCTGGTCTCTCTTAATAAGAGAGACATTTATTATTCATTTTTAAGTTATCTAACTTTTACTGTTGCTTTTATATTAGTGATTATGTAGACTATGTTTACTGTTGACAGTCCTCGGGGAGGTTATCACCTTAACAAATGTCTCCTATGGAAAAGTGACTTCCCATACAGCATGGTTTCTTGATTAATCGTTTTCATTTAACAACAGCCTCAGGCCGTGAGCTAATCAGATAGCAAAACCAACATCACATGACAAACAAAACTCATCAAAACAATCCCTGAATACAAACGAGCTGAGTGCACACGCGATAAGGATTTACGCCCTGAGTGCACACGCGATAAGGATTCATGCCAGATGCCGACGGTTCTTTTATCCGCCTTCCTTTGACACGATGCGAGTCTGCCCATTTTAGAGCGGAATTAAAAATAACATTTTATTTGAAGCCGCGACGTTCTAGTGGCTGATCTGCTTTGGAAAAACCCCAAATACTGGATTTTGTCATTTTTACCGATCTTATTCGATCGATCGCGACATACTATATATTTTTTCCACTATAACTATTGTTCGCGGGCCAGATTGGATTGTCTGGCAGGCCAGATTTGGCCTGTGGGCCGCCTATTAAGAATCGCTGCCATACAGTATGCTTATCATTCCACGAGGCATGAATCGTGCTTCTTGACCAACAAATTTGGAGAAAAAAGCTGGCAAAGAAGTTTGTAGAACAAAATATTTTGAACATTGGTATTTCTTTGTTTTCCAGTATATGAAGATGCATTTGGTAAAGAATTTTGGATCAGTCTATGGAAGAATATGATTTTATTTTAGCACGTTGTAAGAAAATATTCGATCAAAATTCCCCACATCTCCAGAAGTGACAAGAGAAATTCTTTTGCACTGATCTCATCAAAAATAGTTGGGGATTTTGCCCTCTCCCCAGTTGAACATGGTGACCCCCCAGTTGAACATGGTGACCCCCCAGTTTGGCACATATAATCTCTACCAACAAAGTTTGATGGTGGTATTCAACTCACTAGATTGAGCCAGAAAAGGGGCAGGATGTCAATGACCAAAAAGGGGTATTTGAAATGTAGTGGGGCAATTAAGTTTTGAGGTCTTTTTCAACTTTGAATTAAAGAGGAATTGATACATAAAGTAGTGTATATGCATCCTTCTGTGTTGGGGATGCATGACAAGAAGACACAACAATTCTGAATAATAATGTTTTGTTATTGGTGGTTGTAATGAGGGACAGAGTTGAGCCCCATCTGAAAAAGATGCCCGGTATGATTTCATGGCATGCGTTTGTTTGTTTGTTTGTCAGTCACATATCTCTAGAAGAACTGAATTTATATGAGGCTTTTTAGTCTCAAAGAAGAAAAGATGAACTAGTGGTAGTGCTTGTGTGTGTCAGTGTATGTTGTTTTGTGTATATAGGAGATCCCAATTGGGGACAATTGCAGGGTTACACACCTTGCAAACGGGACCACCTCCTAATCAGGGACGTCCCCAGTTGGTTTTCTTGCAGATTTGGGCTCTCCAGGGTGAAACAATATGCCACCTGAAATATGCATTTTCAGTGCTGTTCCTATTTAGGTTGGGTCTGTGCAGGCTGTGTTTTAAAATATGTTTCTTTTGGTATATTCTCAGAGAAAGATATTTTAGCATCCATGTCCCCAATTAGTATGATTCAGATTGCATACTGTCCCCAGATGGGCTAATGAACTCCAACACATTACCTGTGTCCCCAATGGTATCTTATATGTGGTGATCCTGGTTGGAGGACATACACATGTGTACCCAGTTAGTATGTACAGATTCCATTCCCATTTTGTACCATTAAATGGAAAACTGTGAGTGTTAATAAAAGTTAGTTGTGCGATTGTAATCAAGATCTCATTAGGCTAAAAATAACATCCAGGGATGATGTCTATGATTGGATGAATCAAAGCGCATGAGGGACGGAGTTGAGTCCCCATCTGAAAAAAGATACCCGGTATGATTTCATGGAATGCATTGGGACTCCCTACATGTCTGGTTGTGTGTGTTTAGCAACTAAATATCTCTAAAATGAATCTGTCTATCCACCTTATTGATTATTTTAAGCATTAAAGCCAGGTTTATTAAAAAGGGTGCAAAATATGTGAGAAAAAAAATTGCTCTGAGCTCGTAATAATCAGCCATAACTTAAAACGTTTATAGAGGAACGATTTCCTTGTGA
Organism: Chiridota heheva; assembly: GCA_020152595.1. Taxonomy (NCBI): domain Eukaryota; kingdom Metazoa; phylum Echinodermata; class Holothuroidea; order Apodida; family Chiridotidae; genus Chiridota; species Chiridota heheva. The sequence goes on from JAIGNY010003339.1 coordinate 5,346, forward strand.
TATTGATAAATGAGATTTTGACACGAGCACACATTTTATTTTATTTTATTTATTTTTATTTTTTATATTTATTTATTTTGTATTTTTTTTTTTAAATCTTATTTTATTTTATTTTATAACAGCTCAGTTTCAACTGTATGTGATCATTGAGATGCCTGTGGTACCCAGTCCACCACGATATGTCTATCATGCGTTTATGGCTGTTGTGGAGTACAAAAGGGAAAAAGGACCCCAACATACCTCACAACATTTGATTGGATGGGGCAGTTTGCCGCCTTTTTGAATGCTGGCTGGAAACTTGTCGACATATCATTTGATTGTGAAGCCATGCTCAGATGGAGCGTAAGTACAGAGAAACTTTCTCAGAGCGGATATAAATCAGATATATTTAATGTGATATTTTATGATAAAGCTAGAAATGAAACTGCTTATAACAGCATCTGAGAAGCCTGTACTATTGCAATATCAATATATAAATTTAGAAGAACGAGTGGTGCAGCTTTTTTTTAGCATAGTGCAGTACAGTGTACTGTATATCATATAGCACAGTGAATGGTTCTGGTGCTTAGAAGTAGGTCATCATTTGACCTGAAACTTCTATAGCCAAGGAGCTAAAGTGTGGAAGTCCTTGCTAACACTACGATGAAGTGGCCATAAGTGTAATTTACTGTGAACTCTTATGATGATCTTTACGTTTTCTGATTGAATATGAACTCAAACAAGCAATGATACAAAAGCTAGAAAAGACACATTTCTTCAAACTTTTCCCGGCGATTTTGCACGAGTACCAAAGGCCAGGTGCTGATTGAGAATTGTACAGCTTCATGTAACGAAGGAGGGTATTTTTTGAACATGAAATGTCTAAATGTTTGAAATTTTGGTATAGTTTACAAAATGTTTTTTCTCACCATATGTTATGGGTGAATTGACCTTCACCCTCACACAACGTCAGTAATCGACCGAGACATGATGACACCACCCATTGGAACACACATTATAATTTATACAAAAAGGCTTGTATCTTCTTGTTAGAAGCATAATTTTTAGACATCACTATGAAGTGAAAATCAGGAAACGCATTAATTTCATGTGTATTGATTTCAAAAAATATATTTTACATTTTGCATTGTGAAGTGAAATAATGCCTCACTGTTAGAAATCTGCCTTTGTCCCACCCCTATCCCCAAATTCATGCCTGGCAGCACCCCACTAATCTGAGAATCAACATGCTGCTAAACGTGTGACGTGATGAAGAGGATTAAAATAAGAAAACCTGTTTCAACGATTAAAATAACCACCACCCACCACTAACATACATGTATATACCACATCAAAATTTTGTTGAGCTTCAACATCATTGATGTTCTGGTTTGTATTCTCTATATGTATTTACTTGGTTTTTTGTTGCCAATATTCATCTCTTTCTTTTGACAGAATAGTTTCTTTTCTACACAGCTCTGATGATGCAATCTTTATATCGTTTCAATTGTTTTTGTCCCTTCAGACACTGTCGTATTCTCATCTCACACGTACTCTCAGAAATGTCTCTGGTATTTTGAAAAAGAGGCATCCCGAGCCAATGACAATGCACCTATTTGGGAAGGAACAATCGTCAGATACAATCATGAATTAAGGGTAAGTCAGGAAGGAACAATCGTCAGATACAATCATGAATTAAGGGTAAGTCAGGAAGGAACAATCGTCAGATACAATCATGAATTAAGTCAGGAAGGGACAATCGTCAGATACAATCATGAATAAAGGGTAAGTCAGGAAGGAACAATCGTCAGATACAATCATGAATTAGAGTAAGTCAGGAAGGAACAATCATCAGATACAATCATGAATTAAAGGGTAAGTCAGGAAGGGACAATCGTCAGATACAATCATGAATAAAGGGTAAGTCAGGAAGGAACAATCGTCAGATACAATCATGAATTAAGGGTAAGTCAGGAAGGAACAATCGTCAGATACAATCATGAATTAAGGGTAAGTCAGGAAGGAACAATCGTCAGATACAATCATGAATTAAGGGTAAGTCAGGAAGGAACAATCAGGAAGGAACAATGCGTCAGATACAATCATGAATTAAAGGGTAAGTCAGGAAGGAACAATCGTCAGATACAATCATGAATTAAGGGTAAGTCAGGAAGGAACAATCGTCAGATACAATCATGAATTAAGGGTAAGTCAGGAAGGAACAATCGTCAGATACAATCATGAATTAAGGGTAAGTCAGGAAGGAACAATCGTCAGATACAATCATGAATTAAGGGTAAGTCAGGAAGGAACAATCGTCAGATACAATCATGAATTAAGGGTAAGTCAGGAAGGAACAATCGTCAGATACAACAATCATGAAAGGGTAAGTCAGGAAGGAACAATCGTCAGATACAATCATGAATTAAGGGTAAGTCAGGAAGGAACAATCGTCAGATACAATCATGAATTAAGGGTAAGTCAGGAAGGAACAATCGTCAGATACAATCATGAATTAAGGGTAAGTCAGGAAGGAACAATCGTCAGATACAATCATGAATTAAGGGTAAGTCAGGAAGGAACAATCGTCAGATACAATCATGAATTAAGGGTAAGTCAGGAAGGGACAATCGTCAGATACAATCATGAATAAAGGGTAAGTCAGGAAGGAACAATCGTCAGATACAATCATGAATAAAGGGTAAGTCAGGAAGGAACAATCGTCAGATACAATCATGAATAAAGGGTAAGTCAGGAAGGAACAATCGTCAGATACAATCATGAATTAAGGGTAAGTCAGGAAGGAACAATCGTCAGATACAATCATGAATTAAGGGTAAGTCAGGAAGGAACAATCGTCAGATACAATCATGAATTAAGGGTAAGTCAGGAAGGAACAATCGTCAGATACAATCATGAATTAAGGGTAAGTCAGGAAGGAACAATCGTCAGATACAATCATGAATTAAGGGTAAGTCAGGAAGGAACAATCGTCAGATACAATCATGAATTAAGGGTAAGTCAGGAAGGAACAATCGTCAGATACAATCATGAATTAAGGGTAAGTCAGGAAGGAACAATCGTCAGATACAACAATCATGAATTACAAAGGGTAAGTCAGGAAGGAACAATCGTCAGATACAATCATGAATTAAGGGTAAGTCAGGAAGGAACAATCGTCAGATACAATCATGAATTAAGGGTAAGTCAGGAAGGAACAATCGTCAGATACAATCATGAATTAAAGGGTAAGTCAGGAAGGAACAATCGTCAGATACAATCATGAATTAAAGGGTAAGTCAGGAAGGAACAATCGTCAGATACAATCATGAATTAAGGGTAAGTCAGGAAGGAACAATCGTCAGATACAATCATGAATTAAGGGTAAGTCAGGAAGGAACAATCGTCAGATACAATCATGAATTAAGGGTAAGTCAGGAAGGAACAATCGTCAGATACAATCATGAATAAAGGGTAAGTCAGGAAGGAACAATCGTCAGATACAATCATGAATAAAGGGTAAGTCAGGAAGGAACAATCGTCAGATACAATCATGAATAAAGGGTAAGTCAGGAAGGAACAATCGTCAGATACAATCATGAATTAAGGGTAAGTCAGGAAGGAACAATCGTCAGATACAATCATGAATTATGGGTAAGTCAGGAAGGAACAATCGTCAGATACAATCATGAATTAAGGGTAAGTCAGGGTACGGACATGGAGTCATTGGGAAAATCTTAATAGTGTTTTCCTTTACTATATGTTTCTTAGTTTAATTAAAGAAATATCCCCATGTTTTTTTTTGTAATATTCCCATGGTTTTTTGTAAAATTCCAATGGTGTTTTGTAATATTCCCATGGTATTTTGTATAATATTCTCATGTTTTTTTGTAATATTCCATGGTTGTTTGTCATATTCCCATGTTTTCTTTATAATATTCCATGGTTCTCCGTAATATTCCCATGGTTTTTGTAATATTCCCATGGTTTTTTGTAATATTCCCATGGTTTTTTGTAATATTCCCATGGTTTTGTGTAATATTCTCATGGTTATTGTAATATTCCCATGGTTGTTTTGTCATATTCCCACGGGTTTTTTTTTTTGTCATATTCCCATGGGTTTTTGTAATATTCCCATGTTTTTTTTGGTTATATTCCATGGGTTTTTTGTAATATACACTTGTTTTTTTGTTGTAATATTCCCATGTTTTTTTTTGTAGTATTCCCATGGTTTTTTGTAATATTCCCATGGTTTTTTGTAATATTCTCATGGTTTTTTTGTAGAATTCCCGTGTTTTTTTTGTAATATTCCCATGGTTTTTGTAATATTCCCATGTTTTTTTTGTAATATTCCCATGGTTTTTTGTAATATTCCCATGGTTTTTTTGTAGAATTCCTGTGGGGTTTTTTGTAATATTTCCATGGTTTTTTGTAATATTCCCATGGTTTTTTGTTAATATTCCCATGGTTTTTTGTAAAAATTTAATTTTAAAGAGCATACTTTTAGAGCTATTGTGGTCCAATTTTTTTTAAAGTTTCCCAATTGCATTTTAAAGTTTTTGTACAGCATGATGAATTCGTGTTTGATGATGTCATAGAGGCAATTCCTTTGCAAATGTTTATGTATTTACTTTAAGTTATACCTTACCTTCCATGCTATAATTATGCAATCTGGTCACATGACCTGATTCTAACGCACTTCTAACCGACCCTAAAATATGTAGTAACCAAGCCCTGACCTCCATAATGTTTCTGTACCACCTCACTCTTTTTCAGCGCGTTGTTGGCACTAAACATCGCTGAAAACTGGTCATTTTTATTTTATTAATAATTAACCTTTCTAACTCTTTTCTCTTGGCAGCTTCTACCTGGAGGGTTTTACGCTGCCCCTTCTCATCTGGCTCGCCTTTTCAAGTCTTCGAGATAAGGGTGAGGTAGCCATGGGTCCGAGATTTCTTGGCCGACCTACACAACTTTACCTGTGTAGCCTACACTTAGGATAGCGGGTTTTTGTCTCCATTCGTACAAAGCTTAGTGGCTAGTTCGAGAGCGTCCTACTCTCGTGGTGTGTGTTTTAGGTCCTAGAGCACCAGGTGTGCCTGTCTAGGGACCTCTTACCCGGGTTTAGGTTTTTCCACCCTTTGCCCCGCCCCACCACGAGGAATCTAGCGTTATAACTTTGCATATGTTTCTGCTCAATCTTGTCGCAGGTGTCCCGTGACGAGCTTCCGGTCACGGACGACTTAGTCTCCATTCGGGCTCCGCAAACTGCACCACAACCCAAGAGCGCTCCATTTGACTGTGTGGCCTCTATCCGCGAATCCCTTGTGTCGCAGGGTCTTTCGGAGGCAGCTGCCCGAATGGCGGCCTCTAGCCGGAGATCTTCCACTTTGGGCATGTATGCTTCCAGACTTGGAATGTTCCGAGATAGATCGGTTTCTCCGCATACGGCGCCTCTTGGTGACGTAGCGGATTTTTTGTTGGTCGAGTTTAATCTGAATAAATCCATCAATATAGTCAAGGGGTTCAGGACGGCCATAGCGGCTATCCACTGGGGCTTCCTCGACGGCTCGACTGTCACCGACGCGCAGCCTCTGGAAAGATTGATTAAAGGCATGTTCTTACAAAGGCTTTCGGTTTGGAACCTTGCTCCCCCTTGGGATATGCAGGTGGTCCTCGAGACTTTGGCACGGGTTTGAATGTTAATTGGTTGTTTCTGTATGATTAGAAACAATTTTCCAAAAGTTATTGAAGTTGGGTATATTTGGCAATGTATATAAATATCTAACTTTCATCAATTTAGTTTTCTAGCAGGTTTTAATAATACAAAATAATGATAGATTTTAATGAAATACAATAAACTTTGTGGGAGAATGTGTTGCTGTGATGTCATACTGAACCTTTTCCTATTCGTTTATTGACATTTTGTATGAACCTTAAAATTTGAATATCTCCTAGTAGGAATAACATATCAACATGATTTTTGTACTAAATTGTTTCTAAAATTTGATGGTAATGATTCTGTTATATATGTTTCAAGTGCAATATTTGTATAAATTTTGTTTGTTTATTTAAAGTGTGATATTTGTTTAAAAAAATGTTGCGTATTTTTGCATTTGTTTTCTTAATTCAGCCATTAATTTATTTTTAGTGTAAATTTATACATTTTGTCATTTTTATAATGGACTATACATGAGGCTGCTTTACAGGTTTCAACACATGCATCCCTTATTCTGGCGCCACTGCTTCTATAATTCATCTGTGACAAAGCACGATAACTTATAGGTTAAATCCTAAATATTTTGAACTCTTATATCTTTGGATGGAAATATTTAAAGGATTAGTTCACTGGTCAAGCTTGTCCAAGCTTATCTTATGAAAGAGGACTTCATAAGAAACACAATGGTGCAAAAAGCATTTAAAAATCTTATTCCGTTAAGGAGATATTCAAGTTTAAAGTTTGGTATCATTTGTGTAGAAACAACTAAAATCAGACTAGTTGTGATGTCATAGCCTCAGATTTCTCAGTCTTTATGTATTCTATCATATTTTGTCCTGCTATTTTGTGGCTTAAAGACCATGGGGTATGTCAAAAAAGTAGTAAAACTTATATCTAGGAAGAGTTTTATAAGATACCACCGAAGAAAGTACGAGGAAAAATAATTTAAATAGTGAAAACATTCAATAAACTTTCTTTAAAATACATTAACAATTGTTACGAATGTGAGAGTAAGACGCCAACTCTCCATAGTAGACTTACTACACCCCAGTCATTTCTACACAGATAAGACGGAGATTTGAACTTGAATATCTCCTTAACGGAATAAGTAAGATTTTTGGGCGCTTTCTTCACCATTTTGTTTCTTTTTGAAGTCCTCTTTCATATAAGATGGACATGCTTGACCACTGAACTAATCCTTTAAACTTGAATATCTCCTTAACAGTATAAGATTTTTGAATGCTCTCTTCACCATTTTGTTTCTTTTTGAAGTCCTCTTTCCTATAAGATGGGCTTGCTTGACCACTGAACTAATCCTTTAAAGGTGTATGGACAGTTAGAAATTTTTACCAATATTAGATGAAAGAGCATTCTGAAATTTGATCAGAATAGTTTTTAAGTGGTCACAATACAACAAAATTCAGCTGCACAAAAGTGATGGTACAGGAATACAGCTAAAACACTGTAAATCTTTGTCAAATATCAAACGTTCTCAAATTGCATTCTACTGCTAAATCTGTGTCAAGGTTATAAAAAATATCCTATTTCTGTTCACTATAGCCAATTTCTCCCATTCAAAATTTGGAGGAAGGATTGAAAAACAATAAGTTAACACAAGCAATTTTCTACTTGTCCCATTGTGAGGTCACAAAATGTGTTCACAATTTATGGTAATTAGGTATCTAAGTTTGAAAATACTGTAAAATGGTGGATTTCTTACAGATTGTGAGGTGATTTGTTGCTGCCTTCATGGGTTTTAGTATACTTCTAACCATTTAAGTTGTTGCTACCTGTCCTTAGACCTTTAGAGGAATTGTTCAGTGTTGTCAAACACACCTCTGACAGAGAACATGAATATGTATGGTTATGGCTGGGATTTACCTACTAAAAAAGGGGGGCAAAATTAAAAGTTGAGGGTGGAGGGCAAAACCACAATATCATGCTATGATGCAAAAAATCACCATGCAAAAGAGACAAATTCAGAAAAAAGTGGGGCGAAGTTACCCCTTTTCCCAAAAAAAAGTGGGGCGAAGTTACCCCTTTTCCCTACCCCCTCCCTCCCCCTCCCCACAATCCTACCTATCTTCTATATGTTGTTCTATTTAAATATATAACTTAGAGAAAGTCTGAAATAATCTGTATTTTATATGATAGCAATATGAATTTCAATTATGAAAGGATTAAAATCTAAACCACCTACCATAAACCAGCAAGTCAAAATCTTATTCTTACCTCAAGTTATTCATGTTTGAAGTCGACTTATGGAGGCTGCTGTTTTGTTCAATGATGATACTATTTCCTCAGTAGGGATATAAGGATTATGTTGTATTTCTTTATAAATTTCCCTCTTGGCACATTTTACTCTGACTGTTGCGGTGCCGTTAAACATCAACAAACCAAACCTTTATCAATTTTATTACAGATTTGATTCCAAATTAATGTGGCACAAAAGTTTTAATGCTTGTTTTGATAATTTCATGTGTACACAAAGATGTCCTAAATATAAACCCTAACAAAAGCAAAACAATTTATCATAAGTTAGAAAACTTAAGATGGATTCAAACAAAATACAAAGCATTCCAACATCCTGCTGGGTTGATGACATCACGATGACATCATTTTGTGCATGTTTTTAAATCAAAATGGCGGCTCCCATACTAGTAACATTTCAGCTTTTAATAATTACAAAAGAAGTTGCTTTGGGAGGTATGCAACTTGGTTAAAAGATTTGTTATTTTTATTTCTATCGTAAAAAATAAGGATGATGTCTGACTTGATGATGTCTTCTTTTAATGGTGTCATGAATTTTAATGACATCACAATCTTCTTTTTGAAAAATGACTGGTGAAGGAAGTCTCCCTCAAAGGAGTAACACCACCACACACTCACGTTATAATGATTGACCAGGGAACAGGTGAGGAGCCAGGATAAAATGTCAGGAAGGGGGGGGGGCAAACTAAACCAGGGATGATGTGATAACATGTTTTATGAACATATAGCAACAGGGGTGCAGATTTGTATCAGCTGGAAGCAGAGATTGGTGCTCTGAAAGGATTTCACCTTCCCTGTTGTATGTTTTCTTTCGATTGGGAAACTGGGAAATTATTAACAAAAAATTTGGTAAAATCTTTGGAAAATTTGACAAAATTGACTGACAATGGAGTAAAAATTGTCCCAAAATGAAGGAAATTTTCTGAAAATTCCACAACAATGAAAAAAAATCAAAAGATTAAAAGATTTATCTCAAGCTTTAAATGATATTTCTCAAAAAAGAAAGAAAACTTACCGAATATTGAACATAAATTACCCCAAAATGAAAGAATTTTTTTTTTTTAAATCACAAGAATGAAGCAAATTTCCCAGAGATTGAAAGATTTACATAAACCGTGACTACTAAACAATTACCTCACAGTAAAAAGTATCATCAGAAAAATCTCAGTGGGGCCATGACCCCACCGGCTCCTCCTCTGGATCTGCCCCTGAATGCCCGGGGATTTGAATATTGTTTTCTTTTTTACTGAATTCACTTTCATGATATCTGTTGCTTTCCAAGTCATATAACTACACTATAAGTAGATAATTTGACCAATGAAAAATAGTCAAACATTTTTCAGATCACGAATGCCATGGCAACAGATTTTGGAAAAAAACATCTTAGATTTTATTCAGCACTGCTTCACAACTGGTTTATCATACAGCCATGGACATCTCTATATAACCTTCGCTGTTGAGAAAGTGGCTTAAATACCTACCTTCCAATAAATGTTTAATTTAAACTAGAAAAAGAATATTGTGTTTTTATCTGCATGCCTTGTAATTATTCAAACAAAAAAACACGGAAGCTGAATTTTTTATTTTTTTATTTTATTGCAGTTGGTCAATTCTAAAAATCATATCTACTACGCAAACACATGTTGGAACTCATTGCTGGAAGCTATGGGCAGCTTGGGATGGGAGCTCGCCTGCGTCGTAACAACTCCAGAAATGAACACATCCTATGGATCTTTCTCAGCCAAAGTTGGTTTGATGCTGCTGTTCTTTTTCCAACGAAAGATACAATGTGGAGGACAATTTGGAGGTGCTGGGTTTCCTGGATTACCCGCGGGATATAATGTTGTGGGCTCTACGTCAGTGGGCTCACCTCAGCAACAATTTGGAGCTTATGGAGGGGGTGGGGCGAGTGGTCCTTATGGAGGGGCTGGGGCAAGTGGTCCTTATTCCAGTGGCCAACCAGTTCTTCCATCATATAAAGAGGCTTTGGATACACAACCCAGCTATACCAAGCATTGATAGATTTGTAAAGGTGGTCCTCTATTCCAGTGGCCAACCAGTCTCCCATTCATATAAAGAGGTGGGGCTTTGGATTGTCTACACAACCCAGTTATACCAAGCATTGATAAATTTGTAAGAGGTGGGGATTAAGAGGTATGAAGAGGTATTGTCTGTTTGCATTAATGAAAGAGAGATGGGACTAACAACCCAGTTTATATTGTCTACACAACCCAGTTATACTCATTAATAAAATTGTAAGAGGTGGGGCTATTAAGAGGTATGAAGAGGTATTGTCTACACAACCCAGTTATACCAAGCATTAATAAAATTGTAAGAGGTGGGGCTATTAAGAGGTATTGTATACACAACCTAGTTATAAATAAATAATGAATTGTGTAAGCATTTCGCGCTGCATTATGGTGTTTCCCAGGGCAGTTGTGTAGGCCCTGTGCTATTCTTAGGCTATCTCAGCTCGCTTTATGATGTTATGGATAGACATCTACCGTGGCTATGCCGATGACCACCAACTTTATTTGTCTTTTAAGCCTGGAAAAGATGTAAATGAACAATCAACTGTTCAGACTATGAACACATGTATCAACGACATCAGAATCTGGATGTTAACTCATAAACTAAAGATAAATGATTTAAAAACCAAGTTCATGTTAATAGGTACCAATCAAATGTTATCAAAGGTTAACATTAATTATATAACTGTTGGTAACCCTGAAAAAAAATCTGTTTTAAACGTGAAAAACTTAGGGGTTATTTTTGACAATAATCTTTCAATGAACTTGCATGTAAAACAAATCTCCTCTAAAGCATTTGGTCAATTATTTAAACTTAAACAAATTAGACAATATGTTAGTAATACATGTATGATTACTCTTGTACATGCCTTTATCACTTCAAATTTGGATTATTGCAATAGTGTTTTAGATGGTATATCAAAACATCAAATTGATAAATTGCAGCATATTCAAAACGCTGCTGCCAGGCTGGTCAGAAACAAGCATAAATTTGAGCACATTACACCAGTACTTAAAGACCTACACTGCCTAAAAATTGAGCAAAGAATTGAATATAAAATCATATTACTCACCTTTAAAGCCAGGCATGGACTTGCTCCTCAGTATCTAAAAGATCTTTTAACTGATTACTTACCTACAAGAATTCTGAGATCCTCTAATACAAATTTATATAAAGTACCCTGTTCTCGCTCAAAAACTATTGGGCTACGAGCCTTTAAATGTTCTGCTCCAGTTCTATGGAATGCTCTTCCTACAGACCTAAGATGCGGTAAAGGGTTAGAATCATTTAAAAAAGGTTTAAAGTCCTTTCTTTTTCATAAGTGCTATAGTTTGTAATTTGTATTTTGTTTGTCTTACGTATTCTTTCATGTACAGCGCCACTGAGTATAAGTATGTTTTACATGTTTATAATTTTGGCGCTATATGAATGTTAATTTATTATTATTATACCAAGCACTGTATGTCTATGCTTACTGTGTATGCTCTTTATCCCATTATTATACCAAGCACTGTATGTCTATGCTTACTGTGTATGCTCTTTATCCCCTTAGCAACAAAGTTTATGAAGAAGGGATATTGCATCTTTCCATTTTGTTCGTCAGTCTGTTCATCCACATCCATTGTCTGTCCAACCACATCCATTGTCTGTCTGACCACATCCATTGTCTGTCTGACCACATCCATTGTCTGTCTGACCACATCCATTGTCTGTCTGACCACATCCATTGTCTGTCTGACCACATCCATTGTCTGTCTGACCACATCCATTGTCTGTCCAACCACATTCATTGTTCTGTCTGACCACATCCATTGTCTGTCCAACCACATTCATTGTTCAGCTACGGGAGAACAAAAGATTTCTGCCCTTGGAAAGAAATTCCATCTATTTTTGTGGCTTGCCTTGAAAGGAAACTTATATTAAGGAGACTTTTGCCTAAACAAACACAAACAAATGCATTCCTGACATGAATTGCAAGTAAAAGATTTGTTCTAGCATGAAAGGAAAGTCAAACAATATGCATGTGAATGTGGCTAGGGGTGGGCAGGAGAGGTGGATGGTAGGTGGATGGAGGATGGTAGGTGGATGGAGGATGGTAGGTGAATGGGATGGTAGGTGAATGGTGGCTGGGATGGTAGGTGAATGGTGGCTGGGATGGTAGGTTCATGGGGGCCGGGATGTTAGGTAGATGGTAGAAAGAATAATGGGTGGAAGATGGCATAATGATTGGTAGATGTAGGAATTGGGATGATGGTGGGATAGCATAGGGAACGGGATGGAATGTGGTACAGGGTGATGTAGCAGGGTGGAATGGCATGTGTAGCAGGGTGGAATGGCTTGTGTGACAGGGTGGTATGGCATGTGGGACAGGGAGGTATGGTATGGTGGTGGCATGACATCTTGATTTCAGATGTGATGGCATATGGGTAGTGTGGTGGAAAGACATGTGAAATTTATGTAGGATTTCCTGTAGGATTGGTTGGCATGTGGAACAGGGTGGAATGGCATGTGGGACAAAGGATAGAAGGTGTGTTATTAGTAGGAAGGGGATTTGCATTGTTTGCGATGTCTGGTTTCATATAAACTTGAGCCTCATTGATAAGTACAATACATTCAACAAAATGTTCATTCATCCATTTTGAAAAATGCTGTTTTGTAATCATTCAACTATACTAACATTTGTTTAATATGTACAAGTTAATTGACAAGCCTAACATGATGTTTAATATTTACAAGTTAAATAACAAGCCTAACAATTTGTTTAGCATGCACAAATTCAATGACAAGCCTGACATTTTGTTTATCATGTACAAGTTAAATAAATTGTTTTGACAATGACAAATGACAGCAATGCTAGGTATGACAAAAATTGATGGGGTACATTCTAAACCATTAATAACCATGCGATTAAATCCCTCTTGTATTTAATTAAAAGGAGACCAAGTAAACAGTAAGAGTGCATTCCCACTTGAGTATGAGCTTGCAATTGGATCCTCTGCAGGATATTTATTTGGGAACCCTTGCCGGATCTGATCTATCTACCTACTGTGGTGTAGCGGTTATTACACCTGTCTACAGACCACAAGGCCCTGGGTTCAAGCCTGGGCTGGGTAGACACGCCAGTGTACCACAACTGGTTATCAAAGGCCGTGGACATTGACTTGGTTGTCGATGTTACAGTATGTCTGTCTGACATCGTACCTGTGTTCTCGTCCCGGTTGTATTAAGCGTTTCGTGATAGCATTGTTACTATCATAACCGACTACGCAGGCGACGACCCCGTCATTGTAATTGTGTGTTCACTCGACGTCGTCGGATCTGATCATGGTCACTTGATCTTGATTCTCTGCGAGGGCAGGCTAGAAAAAATACAAAAAGAAGTCACTCACCAATCAGTTCTACAATAATACTGGTAAATACAGTGAAACCAGTATTTCTATTCGCCAGGTATTTTCAACTCCTCGCCAACACTTTCAAATGTCATTTAACTTGTACATGATAAACAAAATGTCAGGCTTGTCATGCTAGCAAAGAGCTAAATCTTTTAGAGCCATTACAGGCTTACAAGGGCCAGTGCCTATCCCCAGTTTCCATGCCTCAAGCAGATAAGAGTACTAGCTAGGACAGGGTTGGAGAAAAAAATCACCCGCCATTCATTTCTACAACTAATACTGCTAAATACAATGAAACAAGTACTTCTATTCGCCAAGTATTTTTCAATGCTTTCAACTGAAATTTGACATTTTTTGCGCTACTAGTATGCTGCTGTATTCCTTTTTCTCTGGGCCGGACTTCATGACCTTATGATGTACGTAAAAGCATAGTAGGACATATCAAAGTTGACGGCTAACGGAAAAATTTAGATGTGTATTTTTATTTTAATGTAAATACCACTTGGTGTGTGTATGGAAGACAGGGTATTTTTTAGTAGAGAAAAAACAAGACAGTATTGTAAGTATGTTTAATCTGAAATAAAATGTATCAAAACAAGATATTCATTTGCCATGGCTTAATTAAGTGTGGCGAGTACCACAGCATGTTATTTCTACTATCCACAGTTTTTGTTAGCTCAACTATTTGAAGACTAGTAGAGCTATTCTACTACCCCTGGTGTCGGCGTGTGGTTAAGTTTTGGTTTAAAGTTTTCAGAACTTAAGATATGAATGGTGTACATTCATGTGACCTAGCATAGGGGTAGAGGACATGGGTACTGATCAAATGAGCATGATTCGAGGATTGTGTGTGCATACTAATTAGCTTATTTGTATAACAATGAAAATATTTGTAATGAGCATGATTGAGGGTTGTGTATGCATACTAATTAGCTTATTTGTATAAAAATATGTGTATGATTAAAGTTTTGGTTAAGTTTTTGGTTAAAGTTTGTATAACTTATGAATGGTGTACATTCATGTGACTTGGCATAGGGGTTAGAGGACATGGGTACTGTTGAAATGAGCATTATTTGCTTAACAATGAAAATATTTGTCAGGTTAAAGTTTTAGTTAAAGTTTTTGGTTAAAGTTTTTATAACTTATGAATGGTGTACATTGATGTATAGTAACTTGGTGTAGGGGTACTGTTCAAGTGAGCATGATTAGGGGTTGTGTGTGCATACTAATTAGCTTACTTGCATTACAATGAAAATATTTGTATCTGTGATATCTCTTAAGTGGATGTGGGGATGTTGTTTGCACAAATGATCATATATGTGAAGAGCATTGTCTACACTCAATGGTGAGATGTAGTGTGCATATTAAGTAGGTTATTTGCATAATAATAGAATTGCGTACAAAAAATATTTAACCTGAGATAATAACCTATTTGGTTCAGTGGTAGAGGGCATTGGTACTGTTCAGTTGAGCATGATTTGAGGGATTGTGTGTACATAATAATTAGCCTATTTGCATAGCAATGAAAATATTTGTATATGTGGTATCTCTTGATTAATGTTTAATGTGGGTATGATGGTTTGTGAAACAAATGATCATACAGTATATGTGAAGAGCATTTTTCACACTTATTGGTGAGGTATAGTGTGCATTTGCTGCAATATGTTTGACCTGAGATCAAAAATTTATGGCTTATGACTTACTACTGTATCTTCACATTTCTGGTTTTGTTATGATATTGATATTCCTGACATGAATAGCAATCAAAATGTTTGTCTTGCCATGAGAAAAGAAGCAAACAAAAGTTTACAGCTTCTAAAGAATGTAAAGTAAGGGTTTAAGAAATAAAAACAATAAGCAGAATGTGGGGTACAAGATAACATGATGATAAAGTAGCTGAAGGAATTAGGATGAGGTCATATGGGACAGGGTGGAATTGTATGTAGGGCAGGGTGGGGTTGGTCAGGATGTATTGGCATGTTAGACAGGGTGGATTGGCATGTAGAACAGGATGGGTTGGCATGTGGAACAGGGTGGGTTGGCATGTGGAACAGGGTGGGTCGACATGTGAGACAGGACGGAATGACATGTGGTGGGATGTCATCTGGATTTCAGTTGTGATGGCATGTGGGTCATGCAAGTAGTGGAATGACACACAGTATCTGGTTTTCAGGTGTGATTGCATGGAGCTCTGATGTGGGATGACATTTGGGACAGGTTGGGATGGAATGTGGGACAGTCTGGAATATGCATTATTAGCGGTGAGGGGATTTGCATCGTTTCCAATGTCTAGTTTGTCATACGTTAAGCAATAATTTTGCTTTTAATGTTATTGTACATTTTTCATGCTGGCTTGAAACATATTTTCTTAAATTGGAGGTTATATTACAATCCAGGATGTAGTTCTGGGAATGTGTAGGGGCTGGGGAGGGTACAGGTTGGAAAGGGGGTTGAATGGCATTCTTTCATTGACAAGTCAGAGCCTCTCTGTTTGTTATTCAATTGATAGAACTAAAAGAGGTGTAGTTATAAAGACTGCTAGGTTTTAGATGTTTTCTGAGTTACTGGTTGGGGTAACCTTGAGCTTTTTTTTTTGACTTAAAATATTTTGGAAAACTCACAGATATTTTGAAGCTTGTAGTGCAGATGAAATTGTAGGTGCATCTTTCAAAGCTCAAGTAATTTGAAATCATCTGCCCCTGCTTCCCTATTTCTGTGTATACTTCCCTCTATAAGTCCATTCTCTATACTAGCTTTGAATAGTCAAGCATACTGTCCTTCTGACTCTTCTAGTTTGCTTGCCTGTGATGAGCAGGTTGTGTTTTTCCAACCCTCTGCGAGGATAGGATCATTACCCGAAGCAGGCCTCTGTGACAGTGCGGTAAAGCTTTAGCTTTCCAATCTACCATCCTGGGTTCGATTCATGGTGGGTCTCCAATCAGTGCTCCACGACTGGTTAATAAAACGGCCGTGGGCGTCTTGACATAAATACTCCACTGGATGTCTGTTGGGGTGTTATAAACCTTCATAAACCAACCAGACTAATCCACTAATAAGATTCTCAAAAATTGTGCGTGAGTAAAAGTCAGTGACCTGTGATCAGTATAGTTACTCAAAAGCCTGTTATAACTCGCTAATTACACGTGATCAGTTGAGACTGCTCGTTACATTTTGCAGAGTTTTTAATTTTCACTTCCGGTTTGCTCATGCCCTATGAACAGATCATCCCAATCGTAAAATCATTGGAAATGTTAGAACAATTAGCAACATTTCCAGAAAATTTACTGAAGTCCATATGGGAACATTTCTCCAGAACTCAAAGGTGTGATCACAACCTCTCATCCAGCTCATGTCTAATTTTGGCAATTTTTGCAACAAAAGAACTCGCCAAATTTTGAGGCAAGATAGAGAAGCATCATTGTGAGGAGGTAGTGGGGTGATGGGCTTTCGATCAAGCAGAGTATCCATGATTCTAAAAGTTTCTTTTGATCACCATTTGTTTCAGCAATAGCATTAGAGTAGAATTGATGTCTGGCATTATTCAACTCAGTTGTGTAGATGTCGTTTTTTCTTTGTAAGTAATCCAGCTAACATTAGATTTTTGAATAGCGGCAAATCTTTCCGCTTTGCGTTTCTCTCTTTTAGATCCTTGATCTGATCATTGTACCAGGTATTTTTGGACGAGTTACCAATGTTTTTACATTTTCAGGTGCATGATTGTCGATTACCTGTCTTATACATGAGTCATACATGCAGTGTCGCCTCTTCAACATCCTCAATTTCAGATACCTTTTCTGAAAATGGAAGTAAATTTCTTGAAAATTGGAGCAAATTTTCTTTAAAAAAAGAAAACTTCCTGAAAATGATCCCTTTTGGATTAAGAAAAGTAAAGGAAATCCTAAAAATCAATTTGTCAGACCTTCATTATTGGGGAAGGGGGGGGGGGAAATGGTACTTGACCCCCAATAAAAAAAAAAACGGGAAAGGTCTGGGTCCCCCAGTTCCTACGGGGGTCCTTGTCTCCCCCAGTTCCTACGGGGGGAGGGGGCCTTGGCTCCCCCAGTTCCTACGCCACTGAAACCAGTGCATGTATTTTGTAAAGCTCAGATATTTGTAACAGTAATATGAACTCAAAACAACAGACTGAAAAATTAATTTTTATACTGATTTTTGTCATTTTGTATTCTTTAAAGAGATTGTGGGATAATGTGTAATGATTTCATTTTTTGTACATTTGGTTTTATACTGTGAATAATTCAACAAAATTTTCAGAAAATAGATATGCAGTACATTACAAAATGTATTGCATTGCATTTGCATATTATATATTTTATATTACATAGGCCTACATGTATTGGGGTGAGATGAGTTGTAACTGCATGCTGTGGTTTACATCCATGAAATTATTTTGCTTTCATTTCAGTGGCGCCGGCAAGGGCACATGCCCCTTCACCCCCCCCATGTCCGAAATTTTAAAAATAATTTTGTCCAAAATGGCTATTTTTGACCTCTTTTAAATGGGGGTGGGGGGTCTGTATTATTGTAAAGTTGTATGCTGCTATAGTAGATCGTATCATATATTGATTGAGGTGCAAATTTCATACTTTAAAAACCAGCACACATTCAGAGTCTTTTTGGGGCATCTAAAACTTGAAAATGAAAGGTTTCCTTGGACCCCGCAATGGGCCTTAAGGCGGGCCCCTTGACCCCATGCCAAAAAGGTTTGACGGTGCCACTGTTTCATTTATGATTTCACTTCTTCTATTCTGTAAGAGCTTATTTAGACCACTGTTTGCCATACTATTATTTATGTATCCTAATGTATGTGTATTCCACTATATTTTATGGATTTTTAGGCTTTCGGGTAGACTACAAAATTATTAATCAGGTGATTATTATAGGTAAGCAAGTTATTCATAAGTGTAGAAGGCAAAATATTTGCCCTTTCCGTGTACACTTCAATGAGCTGAGGAAAGTTTATCGCATTAAAAATTACATAGCAGATCTTAAAGGAAAAATGAGTACTCATGTTAGCAAATGGAAAGACTTGAAAACGACTTTATTTATGTTGAAGCCTTTTATGATGTACACTCTTGCATCTCTTGTTGTTTCAATTAGCCATTCACGTTTCTTGCTTGTTTTTTCTATTTTTGTCGAGAATTAGATTAAATGAGCAAAAATAAATAAAAATGTATTCATATTTAAACACTTCCCAGCTGAACAATATTTGAAAAGAAACTAAAATCATCAAAATGTTGATAATTTTTTTTAAATAAGAATAATAGAAGTTTTATTTTTAATATTTTCTTATTTTTGTTCCCTTTTTACGTTTGTATTCTATTTTGTATGTTTGTACCATTGTAGGTGCAAAATTTCTAAGATGGGTAGTAAACAGATTACTGTATGTGAATACTGAATGTCAAAGAAAAGCTGCCAATTTAAAGGAGACATATAGTCTAGCTTTTTCTTCATCTTATATGATAATGATAATATTTATAAGTTATCTCAAGAAATATTTTTCTCAATCTTTTATGATGGCAGCGTCCATGTCACAACTTCAAACTTGGATAATTTGAAAATGGAATAAGATTTTATGATGTGGTTGCTGGTAGTTGGGTAATTTGAATTCTTGATCACATATATCAGCTAGAATATTAGACTTGCTTTGCAAGAACCAGATATTGTTTTCAATTGTTTATTTTTAGCTCAACATCCTCTAAGGGATTTGAACTTATGCGATGACTAACTTAAGAGCCAGGTTCTTTCCCGAATACTTTCAGATTTTTGCAGTGTTTATCATATCCTAAGCATTTTTTAAGATATTTGCTGCGCTATATTTGCCTTAAAAAGATTGATATGTTGATGCAATAACAGTTCATATTGTTGCATAGTTTTAACGAATTCTGCATTCCAAAATTCACTAAACATGTTTCAAATACTCAGATTTCACTCACCGCAATCTGAAGGAATTTAAGCATAACTTTGGCTCGGGAAATACCACCGAATATCAAAATACTGTCTGGCACATATGCTAATTGAGCTTAATATCCCGTTTGGAATTTCTCCCAATGTGTAGTCCAATTGGGTATAACTTTTGAAGTTTATAGCTCTTTTGGGCTATAAATTGAGTTTAAAAAACCTATTAAAAGCTTTAGAATGGAGCCCCAAACCATGACAGCATCTCCATTACAAACACCCCACTCTGCACCAATTGCGACGGTACTCATCCAGCCAACCATCCCTCCTTCTCAAAGGACTGCCCCACTTGGCTTGAGGAAAAGCAGATAACCAAAACTAAAAACCCTTAATCCTAACATCACTTACTCGGAAGCCAGGAAACCATTTTCGCTTCCCTCCACACTAAGCCTTTCTACTCGAGCGCAGTCTCCTCTAACACCAATCATCCCGCCCACTTCCCCTAACACAACTAAAACTGACTCGCATGCCCAAACCGACCTCACCTGGCTCTTCTTACCCAGTCCTAAGCCCATCACCATTGCCAACAACCCAACCACACCCATTACAAAAAGCACCTCCACCACCATTTCTCTCCCCAACTTTCCTTCCTCCTCTAAGACTCCTGCCGTCCCCTACACCAACACCTCTAATGCCATCAAACTCAAGCCAACCTGGCTAACAAACATCAAGCAAACAACCAATCAACAAACAGCCCACTATCCAAACCCACACATATGACACTGAAGAGAACATGGATTATTTGATTACCAAACATCTCGTCCAACTTTAAAAAACAACCGCTCCCAAAGAAACAAGGACAGATGTAAAGAAAAAACAAGCCAACTCAGACCCAACAGATATTCCTCCACATAACCCCCTGCCTCTTTATTTCATGCAACACAAGCAATTACAATAACACTCACAACATTATACAATGGAACATCAGGAGTCTTAAGGCCAATTCGGAAGAAATTGACCTACTGCCACCACCTTCAACCCGGTTGTCTTCTGCCTACAAGAAACCTTCTTGAAAACCACTGACCATTATTCCCTCAACAACTTTGTTTGCTATCAGAAACATCAAGTGGACGCCGACAGGGTCTGTGGGGGCGTCTCCATTCTCGCAAGACACGATATTCCACACAGCAGTATTGTGGGGTGCAAGTTTGTACGAGTACTGGTTACTCGCCCTCGTATGATCATGTGAACACCGACCTAAAGGCCATCTGTATGTCTATCTCTCTCCACAAAACCTTCATTCTTTGCAATATCCATCTCTCCCCCTCCCCTTCCAATGCCAATCTTCAGCCAACCAGCCTTAACAACCTCATCTCTCAGCTCCCTCCCCGTTCATCCTTCTTGGTGACCTAAACGCCTACAACCCCCTGTGGAGCTCCAATACCACGACCCTCAGAGGCAAGCTTGTCAAAAACACTCTTCGACAGCACAGCTTCTCCTTGCTCAACACTAACTCCCCAACCTACCTTCATCCTGCCACAGGCTCGCTCACCTGTATTGACCTGTGTATCTGTTCCCCCAACCTTGATTTTAGCTGGAAGGTCACTGCTGATCTCTGTGGTAGTGACCATTACCGTCTTATACACTCCGACCTTCAAACCCCCACTGATCACACCCCCAATTGAAACCTCGAGAAGGCCGGCTGGCCCCTTTTCGAAACCCTCTGCGACTCGCACCTCTCCTTCCATCTCCTTGAGGGTGGGGATTCCATGTCAAACTTTAGTAACATCCTTATCAACATTGCCACCTGCTCTATTCCCCAAACCCCCTAAGCACCCCAACCCCTGGTTCTCTAATGATTGCAAAACCGCCATCAAGAACAGGAAAATGGCCCTCGGGAACTTCAAAACTAACCCGGCCACCCACAACCTCAACCTCTTTCTCATCAGCCATGCCAAGGCCAGGCGCACTATCAAGGACAGTAAAACCAATACTTGGAACAACTTAATCTCTTCTCTCACCACCAACACCCCCACTAAGAAGATTTGGAGAATGGTTAACAGCTTCCACGGCAGGGTGGGCAAGTCTCCCATCTCTCCTGGGATGGTAACCTCTCACCACGAAAAAGAACATTGTTAACCACCTCGTTGCCTCTTTCAGCAACATCTCTTCCTCGGCCAACTACACCAATGCTCCCAAAACCAAAAAAGCTTGCGATGAAGCCCGGAGTATCACCTTTCCCTCCGACAACACCGTGAGCTACGAAACCCCTCTTACTCTTACTAAATTAAACCAATGCTTGGCCCCTGTACAACCTTCCCAGAGCTTCTCTCGCTCCCCACAACTCAAATGCTGAGCTCTTCCAAAAACTCCCTCCGAATAAAATTGTCTCCTTCCTTCATCATGCTTCCCTCTGCAACTTTATTTAGTCCTCCTCCCCACCCTCCTCTCTCTACAATATTTTTTACCCATACACCTCCTCTCTCGATCCCAGCTTTCTGGCTTTTAGTTCTCGTGTTTCTCTCGATCTCCCCTTGTTTACTCTCCTTCCTACCTCTGAAATGATCTAACCTCTCAGGCACAATTTGACCTTTGCTGTTGCGGTGCAGTTAAACTCTCATCAAACAAACAAAAACATAAATGATCACAATAGAATTTAAAGATTTTTAAGTTATGACCAAATAAAGTTTGTTAACCTTTCATTATTATATCCACAAAAGAAATGGTGCAGGAACAAAGAATACAGCAAAAATTATTTAATGTAATTCTTTCCCATATTTTAAATATCAAAAGGTTCTCAAAATGCATTCTACTGTTAAATCTGGATCAATAATAATAATATGTAATTTCTGTTCACTGTAGCCAACCTCTCTCATTCAAAATATTGGGGGAAGGACCAAACAGTAAGTTAGCAAGAGCTATTTCCTAATTGTCCCACTCTTGAGGTCACAAAATATTGCACATTTCCTGCTAATTTGGTATCTAAGTTTAAGAATGCTGTAAAATTGTCAATCTTAACCAATTTTATTGGGACTTTGCTGTTTGCATAATAATCAATAATATTGTTAAATGTTGTATTCTGATTAGTGTTTTTACAACTGTACCTTTTTGAACTTCAGGTCCCTTATAAACTTTGAAACTATGCAAAAGTTTGCATTATCTGTTTGCCTTCAGACATCTGGAAATTACGATATGTTTTTCATAAACACATTTTTATGCAAACCCACGGGACGCTTGGTTTGTTTTCACAGTGTCTTGAACCCCCAAACCAGACCCTCCCTTTTCGATAACTATTATGCACTACTCATGGGGCTCAAAATATACCCCCGAACTTAGGGCTAGTGAGCTGCTTGTTAGAGCTAGTGAGCTGCTTGTTAGAGCTAGTGAGCTGCTTGTTAGAGCTAGTGAGCTGCTCATTAGAACTAGTGAGCTGCTTGTTATGGCTAGTGAGCTGCTCGTTAGAGCTAGTGAGCTCGTTAGAGCTAGTGAGCTGCTTGTTAGAGCTAGTGAGATGCTTGTTAGAGCTAGTGAGCTGCTTAATCGAACAAAACATTTACGTTGCATATAGATTAGTTCTTAGCATTACATCAATGAACTCTTTCTTGTTTACAGCCCCGTCGCCATTTTGGTCTGCCTCGTCTATCATATCGAGGGCCATACGCTCTGTAAGCTTCATTTTAACAGAATCTGCAGCAGTCTTCAAATCAGTTGCTGTTAGAAGCCCCTTGTCCTCTGAATAAAAAGATTCAAAACATTTCGTTACCAACATGCAGTGGCGGTGCAAGAACATTGTTGCTGTGAAAATAGAGGGTACGGGGTGGGGGAGACAATAGACCTATGCATTGGCAGGATTATGGGGTGCTATTTGTCTTTTTATTGTTAAATTTTGTATCTTAGAATGATTTTGGGACTCCCCCCCCCCCTCCCTTTCTTGATAGGCAAATTCTGCCCATGTATACTTATGCTATGTCAATAACATCAACCAGGCAAATTTCTCCCAACTGCAGGCATTTCTTTTTTGGGGGCCAAGCATTCTAGTGAGAAATACCCATGCCAGGCCTGCAGCATGAGTATACAAGGGCGTATACATTAGAGACAATATTTCAGGAATGGCGGAGCCAATTATTACCCTCCGCTGAAGTGCCAGTGTATCAGATCTACTGCTGGCGTGTCAAGCAATTTTTGTCGGATGAGATTCACTATTGCAATCCAATGCAGCATCATATAGGAAGATATTTGACATGGGGACTAATTTTATTTTTGTCCCAACAAACCTACAAAATGTAAGAGTCTTATCACGGTCCAAATACTATTTGTAGATAGGGTTCGTGAAATTATTAGAAATTTTACTAAAATTTGGCAACATTTCCCAAAAATTAAAAAAATAACCAAAATTTCCTAAAAATTAAGGAAATTTTCCAAAACTTAAAGAAAAATTAAGGAAATTTCTTGAAAATTTAAAAGATTTCCTAAAAGTAAGAAATTTTCCCGAAAATTGAAGTAATTTTTACTGAAATGAAGGAAATTTCTTAAAAAGTGAAGATATCTGGAAGAAAAGATCATGTCATGAAAATCAATTCATTACCTTCTTATTGCGGGGGAGGGGTTCCAAAATGATTCTTGTCCCGCCCTCAAAAAATTTATTGGGACCTTAAAAACACATGAAACTCACCAGAATCTAGAAGACGAAAACCCTGTTGAGGAAGAAAAAAGATTTGATTTATCACACATGAAAACAATATAGGTCCTATAGCTGTATAGAAAGCATAACAAAAATAGATACAGACAAGCGGGCAAAGTTTTGAACGGAAAAGTAAGAAAAAATCAGCATCCAAAACAGGCATAATGAATTGTAAATCTAAATATATACCTGCATACAGGAAAGATCAAGACAAGAAATAAGTCGCCGTCCTGGAATGTAATGCAATAACAATAAGCTCCCCTCCATATATGTACATGAGACGCTCATACTTATGGAATGAAAGTCACATTTTAGCTCTCCAACAACGACTTGTACATGTTTCGATTAGATGATTGGGGTAATAAAAGTTTGAAACCTCCATGCCCAACTGCAGTTATAGATCATTGCTGTTTTTAAGAGTTTATCTTTATCAATTTTTTTAAATAAAAATGATAGGTTGTTAGTAACAAATACTAACTTACTCACCCTTACCCTCACCAACTCTCATCCATGTACCTTTACCCACTCAGGTAATAGGATGACCATCTCGGGTAATAGGATGATGACCTACTCAGGTAATAGGATGACCCACTCAGGTAATAGGATAACCACCTCAGGTAATAGGATGACCCACTCAGGTACTAGGATGATGACCCACTCAGGTAATAGGATGACCCACTCAGGTAATAGGATGACCCACTCAGGTAATAGGATGACCCACTCAGGTAATAGGATGACCCACTCGGGTAATAGGATGACCCACTCAGGTAATAGGATAACCACCTCAGGTAATAGGATGATGACCCACTCAGGTAATAGGATGACCCACTCAGGTAATAGGATGATGACCCACTCAGGTAATAGGATGATGACCCACTCAGGTAATAGGATAACCACCTCAGGTAATAGGATGAGCCACTCAGGTAATAGGATAACCCACTCAGGTAATAGGATAACCACCTCAGGTAATAGGATGACCCACTCAGGTAATAGGATGATGACCCACTCAGGTAATAGGATGACCCACTCAGGTAATAGGATGACCCACTCAGGTAATAGGATGACCCACTCAGGTAATAGGATGACCCACTCAGGTAATAGGATGACCCACTCAGGTAATAGGATGACCCACTCAGGTAATAGGATGACCCACTCAGGTAATAGGATGACCCACTCAGGTAATAGGATGACCCACTCAGGTAATAGGATGATGACCCACTCAGGTAATAGGATAACCCACTCAGGTAATAGGATAACCAGCTTAGGTAATAGGATCATGTGATGCAGGATGGCCATAGCAGATCCATGGAAGACCCTAGGCGTCTGCTCGATCTAGAGCCACTCTCTAGTCGGCTACATGTGCGACAAACTGTGGAATGGCCCATTCTCCAGTCGGTTACATGTGCGACAAACTGTGGAATGGCCCATTCTCCAGTCGGTTACATGTGCGAAAAACTGTGGAATGGCCCATTCTCCAGTCGGTTACATGTGCGACAAACTGTGGAATGGCCCATTCTCCAGTCGGTTACATGTGCGACAAACTGTGGAATGGCCCATTCTCCAGTCGGTTACATGTGCGACAAACTGGAATGGCCCATTTTCCAGTCGGTTACATTTGCGACAAGCTGTGGAATGGCCCATTTTCCAGTCGGTTACATGTGCGAAAAACTGTGGAATGGCCCATTCTCCAGTCGGTTACATGTGCGACAAACTGTGGAATGGCCCATTCTCCAGTCGGTTACATGTGCGACAAGCTGTGGAATGGCCCATTCTCTAGTCCGTTACATGTGCGACAAGCTGTGGAATGGCCCATTCTCCAGTCGGTTACATGTGCGACAAACTGTGGAATGGCCCATTCTCCAGTCGGTTACATGTGCGACAAATTGTGGAATGGCCCATTCTCCAGTCGGTTACATGTGCGACAAACTGTGGAATGGCCCATTCTCCAGTCGGTTACATGTGCGACAAACTGTGGAATGGCCCATTCTCCAGTCGATTACATGTGCGACAAACTGTGGAATGGCCCATTCTCCAGTCGATTACATGTGCGACAAACTGTGTAATGGCCCATTCTCTGACGGTCATGCCGAAAGGTTTCTCTTCAAGCCTACCCGCAACAGACACCTGAGTTAATCCTGAAAATTTAGGTATGGCAATTACCAACCCGACTTCCTGTCCAGTGTATTGTGTTCCATTTCAAACAATGATTGTTATCTGCCATTCCAATGCACACCACAGCCAAGTAGCCCAAGGTTATGTGTGTGCATAAGCTTAAAGAAAGCCAGTGTGAAGTAATCAGGCCTGGGCACTTTTGTGATTGAAATCACTCATCCGTGTTAGGTGTCTCAGTGGGAGAAAATTGTTTGCAAACTGGTGATAGAATAACTGTGTATCATATGCCTGAGGTGATGTGTGCATTAACTGTGAATGATTGACGGACCATTTTTCCTAGGGAAAGATATTGCTTCATGGTTTTGTTTTAATCACTAAAAGATTTACATTACAACAAGAGTTTGGAGGCATTTCCTTCAGTCTCACCTGTAAGATTTCATCATATTCATCCCGATCGTCTCCCTGAAGATAAATCACCAACTCCAAAAACTCTTGAAAAGAAACATCTCTGTCAGGAAAAAAGAAATATACAACAAAGTAGGAGAAATGGTGTTAGCCAAGAAGAGTCTTCTTTTTACCAGGCCACTGCCTAATTAGGGGATTGTAGACAGTATGAGCACAACTGTGTGTGCTGACCAATTTGTATTCAAATTGATGCAAAAACACTAATAACATTTTCATAATGATCCTCAAATATCAGGAAATGATTTTGAAATTTAAGATCTGAAACATTTTAGGAAATGATTTGGAAAATCAGAAAAAGTGTAAACCATGGGTAGAAGTAGGCCCTACATCATGATTTGTAAAAGTGACTGTCGACATTGTCAACGGAATATGCTAAAATTAAGAATCCCATCAAATTACTGAATTTTCGTCAAATAATTCATTAGAACCATGATGAAATTTAAAATTTGTTGACCTTTTTTATACACCTGCTGCCTTTGTTGTTCCCTTATCACATGAACATATGAGACGGGATGCACTCAGTGACGGTGTTACAGGGCATGGGGAATTTCCCCACTAGATTCGTTTTGCCCCCCCCCCCCCACCCCCCCCCCCTTCCTCAGGACATTTTGTAAAGGGACATATTTTGTCCGATCTGTAGGCTTTTGCCCCCTTGAGACAAAATTGCTCCTTTTTGTCCCCATGACCAAAATCTTGGCGCCGCCAATGGATGCAGTAGGGAAATTCTCTTAACCCAGTATTTGTGGGGAAGACTACTTAGAAGCAAAATTCTAGTGTCAGTAACATTTTACTTTCATGCATTTTCCATTTGTTCCTTCCCGTCTAAGCTGTGACAAAATCGGATTCCTACGCCAATATGTTTCTGATGGGATCTGTCAGATCCAGGGCCGCCGATAGCCAACGGCGAGCGATCACAGCCGTATAGGTATCTTGAACACCCGCTGATAAGCCAAAGTTGATTACACATACTGTAAAGGCTAAATATCTTTTAACAATTCCCTGCTTTTAAACCCACATCCTTTTTCTTAATTTTAATGGGATCCCTATAACTCGGGGCCCATGACCCCCTCACCTGCTCACCGTCGGTACTGGTACGATATACCTTCGTTTTAATATGTTAACTCAGAGCGGCATCAGGAGTTGCCATATATAGCTTCCAGGGTCTTCCCAAACAGGGGGATAACATTCGAACCTGTCCATCACTTTCAGATAAGAGTTTTGAAATATTTTCTGAGAAACTTTAAGCGATGCTACGCTTTGAACAATTTGTGTTTCAAAATCTTTGGATTTTGGACAGTTTGATATGATGTGCATGAACTTCGGGGCAGCACCGAACCCCAAGATCCCCAACCATATTGAGTCATCGTCTCTAGCTCTCCCTCCCCGGATCTCCTCCTCAACTGAGAGGATGTCATTAATGCATGATTTCTTCCCATTCGGGAAGTAAAATCGGGAAATTATTTTAAACGAAATTGAAAAACAAGCTGTAATAATTACGGAAAATTTGGTCAAATTATTCACATTTTGGTAAAATGAAGGAAAATTAAAAATTTCCCCAAAATGAAGGCAATATTCCGAAAATTGAAGGAAATTCGCAGCAGCGTTTGGTGGAGGCTAATTTAACAGTGCATTTGCAAGGGTTCTCCCTCCCCAGTGGCGTGAAGGGGGAGGAATTTCCCCCTGGTTGGAAAGGTTTTCCAAAACTCGAAAAATTTGTGTATGATTCTAATTTGCAAAATAAAAACTCTGTATGCAGGTATGTTTTTTTAGTTATCCTGCATGAAAGCGTCAGTCTTAGCACTGTTCAGTTGTACCATCCACGAGAAAAGGTTCGATCAAAAAATTTGCGAAAACCGAATTTTCTAGAGTTACCAAATTTCCGACTTTTCCCTCAAAACTTCCCAAAAATGTTAGTAGTTTGGATTCGGAAATTTGTAGGGTTCCCCTTCCCTCATCCACCATCCCTATCTTCCACCCCCTGCAAAAAGGCTAGCCCAGGGGTGTTAATTTGGGGCTAATTAGGTGACATGTGATAACAACATTACGGGAGGGAGGGGGCTAATTATGCCGGGTAACGTGTTAAAATATGTTCACCTAAAATTATTGGGGCTGCAGCCCCCGACTTCGCCGCCCCTGTAGCTACACCACTGCCTCTCCATAAGAGGTGACTCTCGAGCTACGCCCCTGCTGGGTCGAAGGACATGTCACTTACGATTCTTATAGGTAGGCTACAACCATGGAGCTCAGTTTATAGCTGCATGCTACAACTTAGTCCAGAGGCGGCGGAAGATGTTTGAATTTGGGGGCACGGGATCTGAGGGGCACTCTCCAACTGTGAAAGCATGTAGCAAAAGAGTATAGCTTTAAATGGTCAGCCCTGCCCCCCACTCACCCCTCCCCCTTCCCTTCCATCCACCCCCATCCCCACGAAAAATTGCTCCGAAAATTACTGGTGAATCATTTTCCGTTTTTAATTCACAGCTTTAAATAGTCAAGATATTTTGGTCCAAAAGTCGGTAAAATCGAACAAATAAATATCAAAATGTGCACACAAAAAATAATAATAATTGAAATTTCATCATGAATTTTGAAATCGGAAGGGTTTAGACTTAAAGATCATGATTAGCCAATTGTATTTGCAATGAATTGGAATATTAAAGCAAATAAGGTTAGTATATTGGTCAGAAGGCCACCATTTTCTTACTGATAATAAATGTATCTTGGTATATCGGTAAATTAGACCAGATGGCCAAAATTCACACTCGGCCTGCTCACTTTTCAGCGAGTCAGTGGCAGAACCCCAATTAAAGGCGCTCCAGGCGTGAAATCAGTTTTTAGCGAGTCAGTGGCAGAACCCCAATTAAAGGCGCTCCACGCGTGAAATTTGTGGTATTTTGCTTGATGTTTATCTGTTTGTGTTACTTTCTTCAATCTGGCAATAAAAAGATCAATTATAATGACTGAATAAGGTGACTTTAATATATTTTGATATGTTAGATAACACTTTTTTATCTCTGTAAAGGGGCACCTTTAATTTTTTTTTTTAAATACGGGAGAGGGCCCGTCAGTTTATGTCATGGCAATGGCTCGGGTCCAAATAGTAAGTGTTGCCCTGTATGGCCCATAGCAAAGATGCCCCACTAATGAAATTTGGGGTGGTTCGCACACTCTAGCGTAAAGGCCCTATTTTGAAGTTTTACTAATTTAAGCTGGGAAAACAAAGGTATATAGGCAGAGGTAAAGGCCTTTGAAGTATAAAAACTTGCCTTTTAAGTATAAAAACTTGAAAGTCGATTATGTAGGGCCTCAACTTTGTCATTTGGAGAAATTGAGAATAGTGTAAGCGTGTAAAGTGCGTAAAATTTCACAATAATAGTCTTTTTAAGACGATATTTGTGTTACTTTCTTGAATGAAAAGATCATAGTCTTTAAAGAAAAAGTTTTTCAATATTTGAAAGGGCAGATTCCGTCTCTAAAAAAGTCACTGTTTTATCCTCTTTGAAAGGGCACTCTTTCTCTCTAAATGGGGCACTTTTTAAACTTTTGAGAAAAGTGGGGCCCAGCCCCCCCCCCCGTCCCCCTCCCGTTCCGCCGCCTATGCAATTACTTACCCAAGTCTTCCAATTCCCGCATCGTTTGCTAAATCAAAAACCTTCTTTGTTCGAATTCTGAAACCTAGCACGCGCAAGGCTTTACGTAAAGCAATGATGGTGATGAACCTGTGAATTAATGATGCAAAAAATCCAGAAAAAAATGAGATAATTGGCTTTGACATGCATGTTTGAAAAGTATCAATGCATTTTAAACTGAAAACAAGGTGCCGCTAGCGGGGTCAGGGGGCTATGTCTCCCACCGGTACTACCTCTCTGTCGAGAAGTGGCAGGGGGGTATTAAAATTTAATGCAATACAAAATAATACAAAATTCGGGGAATTCTTATCCTCCCATGCATAAATACTGGCTTACAGGTACGCACTTTAAGACAGCATACTGACATACTTGGCCACTTTTTAATCCAGCGATACTTGTTCTTGTTTTTCTTTTTTTTAATAAACCAGATTGAAAACAAGGTAACTTTATCTATAATCACGTTCCCGAAAGATGTAGAATACGAATTTGCTTGACGGTACAGGATCTCAGCCCCTACAAAGTCCCGTGCATGCGCAGTACTTACCCGCTTTCTTCGCAATCGAATGCATCAAAAACGAGTCGTAAGTCACGAACGTCTTAAGAAGTTAGCTCCTTCATTATTTTATTTTCTGCCTCATTTGGAATTCCTCCTTTCGAAGAATTGAATAAACTTGTGCTAGCCATATTGTGGAATGCATAAAAAATATCCTGGTATGTCCAGCATTTGGAGTTGTAATTCTTACGTGGAGAGAATATTCCAATTCAAATCCAATTTTTATTTCAAATGGCTGAAAAGTATCTTTTACGAAAATTTTCGGCTCTCAGAACATTGAGTGCAAATAATATATTCTCCTTTTTAACTGTCGCCAGCATGGGCGAAATTAAAAGTTAAAAATATCTGCATCCTATCACTTGTGTATAAACAATAATTAAAAATGATTTTAAGATGGTCTCAATAAATTATATGTAATAGAATGCGATATTTACGATTCTAAGGTCTGTAATTACTTAATTAAGTATAGCTTGTAAGGTACACAATAAAAATGCCTTTAAAGATGCCTTTAAATAAAGATGCCTTTTGCCAGTGCATCTCTTTGAAACACTTTCAAACAATGTTAATTGCTCAAACACTTATGCGAGGAGACCAAATACCGTCAGACCGTGTCTTTTGTGTCCCTGTTTGCGTTACCCAGGAGTTTTGTTAGATGTTTAAACAAGAAAAACGTTTTTCCTCTCTTAACGGTATATTTTCTTATGGTAAGATTTACCATTATTGCTAGACTCAGGAGAGATTATGCCAACGGAGTCGAAGTCAGACATAATATTGTGTTTAGTAAATGATAATGTCATATATGGTTTCGACATATACGATTATGCCGTGTGTTTGCATAGTCGGGATTTGGGGGTGCAAGGGCTGAAGGGCAACCCACTCACCCCCTACCCCCTCCCCCGACTTTTTCAACATTTCGTATAATTATTTTTTGATCTTAGTGTGATTTTATAATTTTACTCACACTTTCAGGAGCCAAATTTTATTTTGTGACTTCCCCCACCCTCCCCTTCCTCCACATCCACTCCTACATATGTGTTTGGAATACTTTAGTTAAGGTTTCATGGAGGTAGAAACACAAAGTATTGACCATTGTGTTGCAAAAGTGTGGGGGAGTTGTAAAAGGGTGTAAAGTGACAAAGACAGTGCCGTAGCTAAATGAGGACTGGGCAGGGGGCCTGGTCACTTCCCCCTGGCCGGAAATTTCCAAAAAGTAGGACAATTTTTACAATAGAATTTCAGTATGTCAGTATGTTAGATTGTTTTGGTAATCAGGTAATTATAGTGAAATAGATCGATCTCAGAGTTCAGTTGTATACCAGCCATCTTTGAAGAAGAAAAAAATTCCGAAAACCAAATTTCTAAGTTAGGCCTTTTTTCCTCCAAAATTTCGAAGGTTTTCCTCAAAATATCAACAGTGTTTCCAAAAATATCAAACATTTTCGTCAAAATTTTCCTCAAAGCTTCCCTCAAAACTTCTGAATGTTCCCTTATCATTTCCGGTCCCTTGCATATCAGTGGCGTGGTGGCAGGGGGCAGGGGAAACAACCCTACCCTGCCCCTCCCTTCACCCTCCTCCTCCCCCCCCCCCTTTCCCAGCGAAGCTTTCTGAGGGGACGCCAAAATCGTCCCGAGAAAGAAAATTAGGCCCTGGGAAAATTTACGTGTTGAATAATAACTTCTTTCTATTAAGTAAGTAATATTCCATTTGGGTAGTCCAAAAGCGCATGAATTCTCCACAGAAAAGAGCAAATTTCCCACCATTGGCACTCGAAGGGGCCCCTGGATTTCGCCTTAGCCACTGTCATGGCGATAGCTCGTCGGCAATATTAAATATCTGCTCCTGCCATGGAGAGAAAACAATTTTGAATACAGCTAGCTGGTAGAAGCTTTTAGAGACGGCGCCGAATGCTCACAGGGGCGCAAAAATTGTTATGAAAATATGCTCTTAGATACTTTTTATTCT
This sequence comes from Chiridota heheva, assembly GCA_020152595.1. Lineage (NCBI taxonomy): Eukaryota > Metazoa > Echinodermata > Holothuroidea > Apodida > Chiridotidae > Chiridota > Chiridota heheva. The sequence continues at coordinate 38,057 of JAIGNY010003339.1, forward strand.
CAACGTTGTAAATATATTTTCTCAAAGTTTGTTATTCTTACATCAGAAACATGAAAACCATTCCTAGACCCCAACAAAAGACACATATTGAAGTCAATGGGATCCTGCATTTTAACATTTGTTCAAAAATAATATTCCTTTTCACTAAGTTTAGTTCGGATTTGACACAATTCTGAGCAATTTTCTGCTACCAAAATTACGCCAAAAAATGCTACTGGCTTTCTGGGGCTTTGCCCCATCGGCGTCTAGGACGTCGACCCTGGATTTGACACAATGATAAGCAATTTTCTGCTCTGACAGTCTGAAAATCGTGAGAAATGCAGGGATTCCTGGGGTTTCGCCCCAGCGCCCCTACATGCAGCTTCGCAGATGACACATTTTAAAGCCCTCTTCTGCTATTAAAACCATGACAAACGTAGGGCTTCCTGTGAAACTCGGGACCCCACCAGGGCTTCGCGACCTTCGCCCCTATAGCATGCCTAAAGTTGACACAATGTTAAGCCCCTGGATAATAAACGTGTTACAAATTTGTTTTCTTCAGGAAATCTTCTGCAATTTCAGGGATATCCTTTCAATTTTTGTGAAATCTCCTCCAATTTCTGGGAAATCTCCTCCAATTTTCCTTTGTTTTCGTGAAATTTGCTTCCATTATCATGAAAATTCCTTCATTTTTGGAAAAATTCCTTAAATTTTTGGGAAGTTTCCTTCATTTTCGGGAAGTTTTCTTCAATATTTGAGAAAGTTCTCTTCAATTTTCGCTACATTTTCTTCATTTTGCGGAACTTCAATTTTCTTCGATTTTTAGGAAATTTCCTTCATTTGGTAGGAATTTTTCAAAGTTTTCTTCAATTTTTGGAGAATTTCCATCGTTTTCGTAAAATTTTCTTCATATTCGTGAAATTTGCTTCCATTTTCACTGAAATTTCCTTCATTTTCCGATTTTGTTAATAAATATTTGGGAAATTTCCCCAAGTTTTCTGGAAATTTTACCAAAGCAGCGCTTCTGGAGGCTTCGCTCCACCCCCCCTTCCTTTCTTTCTCGACCCCTTCCAGGGCTTTGACGGTTCCTAGATTCGAAACGCTTCATGCCAATTTACTTCTATGTGCCCTAACGTTTTACTGTTATGAGCTTTTTTCGGGGGTGGGGGCCAAAATTCCCTTCCCCCCCCCTTCCCCAGTAAAACATCACCCACCACGCCACTGTTGCATATGCTATCATGATGGGGCATATGTCGGGCTCTCTAAAAAAGATAAATTTATTGGGCATGAATTCCTTTCTGCAGTCTCTTGTTATAATGACGGGCCCTTCAAATATAAGTCGGGCCCATTGAAAGCTATAAAATAGATGAGCCCGAAAAAATAGGTATCTAAACTAATTCCCATTCTCAGCCAGGAAAGCCTGAAAGTGCCCTTTCCGGACGTCTATGGGTTTCAAATTTCAAAGAATGTTCATCCCATGCAAAAAACATGGTGGGGCTGGAATGTGTTGAATGTGGTGGACTTTCCTGCACCGAGGCCCCGATATTCCCCTTGCTACGCCACTGTCGACGACAACGACGACGACGAGTGAACACACGATTACAATGACGGGGTCGTCACCTGCGTATTCGGTTATGATAGTAACAATGCTATCACGAAACGCTTAATACGACCCGGACGAGAACACAGGTACGACCTACGGACAGACATAACATCGACAACCAAGTCAATGCACACGGCCTTTGATAACCAGTTGTGGTACACTGGCGTGTCTACCCAACCCAGGCTTGAACCCGGGGCCTCGTGGTCTATAGACAGGTATGATAACCGCTACACCACAGTAGGTAGATTCCACTGTCGATTTTTACGCCCCTCATACAAGGTTGTATAGAAAGGTTCACCTCTCACCCGGGGGAAAGTCTGCTAATCGAGAATTTTCCTGAATTTTCAGTAAATTTCTCTCAATTTAAGTTTTTTTCTTCTTCATTTGTATCGGGCAATGTTCGCGAAATTGTCTTCATTTCGTGATTTTTTCCCGAGGGGGGAGGGGGGCGAGGTAGGGGTCACTTCATACTAAAAGTGGTAGGGGTGTGCAACCCACCAACCGAAAAATATTCCCGCAGTATGACATATTTTTTGGTAACTGCAGTACGAAATTATACTATTTTGATACACGCAGTATGAAAGAAGTCAATTTTGATACCTGCAGTATGAGTATTCAACAAAAATATTGTAAAAATGGACCAGCAGTACAAAATTAACACAGTAAAACTTCATTTTTTGGAACTTACACTACGAAAATGATGAAAAAAAAAGACAATTTTGTCTACACCGAAAGTGAGGGTGTATTTTTAGGCGGTCTCCCAAAAAATCAAATGCTTATCTAGTACGCAACGGTATAGCAATTTTCTGGTTAATATGAATATTCAAGTTAGCTTTGCCCTCACGTCGTCTCTGGGCTATGGAGGTTTTAAGTTTATTGATCTTTTGTGGATAATATATTTGTGAAATTCGCAAAAACAAGCGTCCTCACTTTTCGGTCTAGCGCTCCTTTAATGAATTTAAAAAAAAAAAAAAATTCTAGTACAATTTTTATTTTATTTTTATAGTAAAAAAAAGAAGACACCTGCACTACGAAAATGGTGCAAAAAAGGCACCTGCTCGGGCGGCACATATACATATACCTCACATATAGAAGTGCCCCGCGGGGATTTTGTTGTCGATTTTTCTTCATTATTTTTGCAATTGTGCCAAAATTTTCTAAAAATTTACCACTGGTTTTCTTCAATAACACAATTTTTCAATCTGATGTCAATAATCTCCCAGTTTTACCTAACTTTCGGGTAAGAAAGTATGCAACCCGGATGACGGGAGATCATCATCAGCTTCAAGCCTCATACACCAGTCAGCCTGCGCTCCTAACACTCAGTGTAATATTTGTAGAAAAAATGTGACAATTTTTTCTTCTTCACAAAATAGTGCCGTAGTAAAACAATTGGACAATATTTTTGAAATTTGCGGGAGAGAATTGTCAATAAATACTGAATCAAAAGTTTAATGGATTAACTGAATTTTTATGTAGGGCTCTCATAGTAAAAAGAGTCTTCCCATTTTTTTTTATATATTTTTTTTTAAACCTGGTCCAGGCTAGGCCTAGCACTCCTTTGTTTTTCTTGTTCTTTTCGAATGTGTTATTCTTCTATAGAAATAGGAATATTTTTTTGCGTTGAGGTTTATTGAAAATTAGGAGAATAGGAAACTTATTTGTGATTCACAGTGGTTGTCTGGCATTACTCATCCAGTCAGCATCCAGTCGTGCCATCCGTGAAATTTATATATGCCTAGGCAGTGAAAGTTTGAGAACATACAATGAATTACCTATGAAAGCCGAGAAGGTTGGCCAGCGGTGTAACGCTGCCCGCGGCCCACGATGTATCGCGGCCTGCCGTGTAACGCGGCCGGCGTGTATCGCTGCCCTCCGTGTAATGAGGCCCGCCGTGTAACGCGGTGTATTGTGGCCCGCCGTGTATTGCAACCACGTAACACCGTGGGCCGCGTTACACCTCTGGGCGCGCGGGCCGCATTACACCTCTAGCCGCACGGGCCGCATTACACCTCTGGCCGTGCGGGCCATGTTACACTGTGGGCGTTACACCGCGGGCCGCGTTACACCGCGGGCCGTCGTTACACGTTATGATATTCACATATAGCGTACGCACATTTGATCCAGTGCGCAAACTGATCTTTAACGTTTGCAGATCAGACTACGTTATGTTAAAATGCATGCAGTAAACCATTAATTATGCAGGATTGATCTTGTAGTAAAACAAAAGGGGTCAGGTAAGCTCAGTTGGTAGAGCACACGACTGAGATGCTGGAGGTACCGGGTTCAAGCCTTGGACAGGTCTAATCACTTTTTTCCACAGCTATGCAGGCAGATACGCCGATCATCAAAGCGGAAGTACGTCGTTTGCAGCTCCTGCTCCTCATTCAGCTGTCGAGAAAGGTGGCAATGATTAAATCGTGCTCGCATTCCTTCGGAGGGGACGTTAAACTTGTCGGTCCCGATAGTAGGACAGTCACACCCTGGTTCTCTGAAAACTTCCCGAAAAGAGTAGGGTGAAAACCCGGTGTTCATCCACTTCCGTCCCGTTGCACGAGACTGGCATCTGCTATTCAGGCTATAGCTTGGCGTCTATGTTCCATATAGGAGTCTTGCCGAGTATCATGAACAAACAAACAACCCATAGCTCCTGCGAAGCAATAAATACTACAGTAGCGACGGGGTAATTTGGAAAAGACTTTTTTGTTTACCACCGAACAATACCTCATGGGGCCTTAACATTAGCGGCGTCTTGAATTTTTGGAAGAGAAGGCATTCAGTAGTGTTGTCGAATTGAGTTGGCGCTGCAAATTGCTGTAACGTGACGACAGCAGTGCTCAAATTATTGTACTCGTCCGCACATTACCGTTACAGTCTACTACTCGAATGCGAGTGTTGCTGTTTTTCAATTTTGAGACGCCTCGTATTTAACTCCTCGCCAACCGTGTTTGGTGGAGACAGAATGTCTTAACAGTGCTAAAACGCTGTTGTTCAACTCTAGCATTCAACAATGATTTTTAGCCATTTCTGAAGTTGCACGGTTACAAAAAAAAAAACATATATATACATATGTGTGTATATATATATATATATATATATATATATATATATATATATATATATATATATATATATATATATATATATATATATATATATATATATATATATATATATATATATATATATATATATATATATATATATATATATATATATATATATATATATATATATATATATATATATATATATATATATATATATATATATATATATATATATATATATATATATATATATATATATATATATATATATATATATATATATATATATATATATATATATATATATATATATATATATATATATATATATATATATATATATATATATATATATATATATATATATATATATATATATATATATATATATATATATATATATATATATATATATATATATATATATATATATATATCTATATATATATATATATATATATAATATATATATATATATATATATATATATATATATATATATATATATATATATATATATATATATATATATATATATATATATATATATATATATATATATATATATATATATATATATATATATATATATATATATATATATATATATATATATATATATATATATATATATATATATATATATATATATATATATATATATATATATATATATATATATATATATATATGTGTGTAATTGTCGCTGCACAGCTTTGAGCGGTTAGTAATTTCTCTTTGCAAGATCACGCGACTGCGAGTTACCTCCCTCGCCTGGAATATTATCCTTTAGTTTTTACTTGTACATTATAGTCTGCTGTGACTGAACTATTTTTATCCATATTCTCGGCGACTGAAAAGGTTTTGTTTTCCTCATTTGGTGGGTGCATGTGGAATATTTTTTGAGCTAGGGTGCACGCATACGGGTACCTTTACCGGGGATTTCTTCAAGCACCTACCCATTTCCTTTCGCAGGGAGACTGTTTCAGTTTGCACATTAGTGAATCGTGAGATTTCTCGAGTACGAGTGACCTTTGGTGACCTTCCTTCATTCAAAATAAGAAATATATTAGAAGGAAAAAAAAACCCGCGAGGACGGAGGAAAGGGGGTACTATAAGGAGGTACTTTACGACCAGCTCTTTGGTAGGAGCCACTATTTAGAGGCCCAGTGTTAGCTTTTCTTTGAGGCCTAGTTTTGCATGTCCAAGAATGTTACAGAAAGTCCACATACATTTATGCGATTTCACTTCCTTGACTGAAGTGCCGCACGTGGGGGACAGGATAGCCAGGAGCATTGTAGATTTCAGGGAGAAAAAGTTCCCAATCACCTTGGCCAACATTGATCAGATTCCACGCATGAGGGTAACGGACGAGCTACTTCACAGAATTGACTTTGCGGCTGCGTTACCCACCAGCACAGACACGATGGAAGCTGGGATGTCCCCGAACCGGGAGGTGGGCTCAGATCGACAATTTGTGGACAATGTCACAGCATGTATAAGTGCACAAGAAGACAGGCTCCTGAAAGAACGAACAACCGATTTTTGGAAAATCAGGGAAGAACGGAAGAACGAACAACCAATTTTCGGACTTAAACGAGGAAATGGACCCTCGACACTGTGCACGACCTGAGGACCAGTTCTACAGTGCTAGTGAGCATGGGCCTCGAGGCAGAGGACCAGTCAGAGAGGACGACACCCGGGAGGGCATTTATTCGTTCCGATCTCATTGCGAAGAGCTAGACACCGGTGATGAAGAGAGGCGGAGGTGGTGGGAGCGTCGACCACGACACATGCCCCCGGAAGACAATAGCGACTTTCACCGCAGAGGCAGAGCTCAAATTTAGAGGCCCCCGTAGTCCCAAAAAGCCTTGAGTTTGATGGGAAAACCAATTGGAGCTTTTTCAAACAAAAGTTTACTAGGTATGCGGAGGCGTCTGGGTGGACCCCTGATGAGAGAAAGAACGCTTTGTGCTGGAGCCTCACAGGTGAAGCCGGGGACTTGTACAGTCTGTTGTTCGAAATGGACGAGTTCATGCCCTACCGAAAATAATGGCGGAATTGGGCAAACGATTTCGAGGGGACGAATTGTCGGAAACGCAAAATTCCACAGCGAATGCCAAGACTCGGAGGAATCCCTGAGGGATTGGGCGGACAGAATCCTAACCCTTGGAGTGAGGGCGTATGGCGGCCTTCCAGCGAACTGGATGTTTAAGCAGGCGATTATGCATTTCTGCTTAGATTGCCATGACAGGGAAGCCGGGCAGCATGCCGCAATTCAGAAACCCACAGTTTCGCAGAGGCTATTGATGCCATTGAATGGTATCAGTGTGTCTGTAGGCCGTCAAGTAGGAGAACAACACCAAAGGTGAAATCCGAATCTCCACGGGTTTATCGGTATTCTGAAAGAAACTTTGTGGATGCTCCAGAGAGCGGTGATGAGGGGGAATCTGATAGGGAACACTACGTCTAGCAGTTGAGGGATCCTAGGAATCGTTTCGATGGAAGACGACATGCGTCACCATCACGCACCCTGGGGAACCATACGGGGGGAAATCTGGAGAACCTGTCGAAGGCAACAGAATAGCGACTGGGTGCGCTGGAGGAAGGCTTGGCAGTCTTATCCAAGCAAGTGGCCCAGATGACGATGTCACTTTCATTTCTTCGGATAGAGTTGCAATCCCAAGTAAAGACAGAACCCTATCAACCGCGCCAACAGAGTCGAAGTAGTTCACCGACACCGGGGAGCTGTTTCCATTATGGAGTGGAGGGACACTATCAGAATGAGTGTCCTCAGCGGGAATACGGGTACAATTTAAAAGGAACCTTTAAACTACCGACGGTCAGGAATGCAGGCCGATTTCCAGACCCACCAGGAGAAGGCCTAGAGATCCTTCCAGGACCAGAGAGTAAGCAGGGTTTGCGGTCATGTCTCAATACGGACAGATCACCAGAAAGACTGGTGGACAGTGGAATACAGTGCACGAGCCCGAAACTGGACTCGACAACAGAGACTCCTTGGTCAGTGGAGTCCAACCACAGAGAGACCCCTTCAGAGACAAACATTGGTCCTTTGTGCTTGAAGCAGAACAAAGAACCCGACCACGAAGAGGTTCCTTTAGACGAAAAGTTGGATCCCTGTTGTTCGAATCTGAACACAGAGACCAACCACAAGGAAGTTCCTGTAGGAACCAAAATTGTTCCCTGTGTTCGAATCTGAAGGCCAGAAAAAAAAAAGAGACCAAACAGAATGTGACCATAAGCCAGGTTCAGTCACGCTCCATGTATTGTGTGACAGTCCAGTTGGGAGAACATAATTTATGTGCAGTGGTGGACACGGCAGCTGAGACTACCATCATCTCAAATAGAGTATTCCGTGCCCTGAGTTCGCGACCACCAATTCTGTGCGACATGAAGTTTATCGCAGCCGGTAGAGACATGGAAATGACAGGCCATTCCCTGTACAGCTCAAGCTAGGTTCTACTGTTTACAGCGAGATCATTCATGTGGCCCCCATTGAGGACGATATGCTTATCGGTTTCGACTTCCTGGTCAGACATGGCAGAATGCTGGAAATACAAAATCATCTCCTGAGAATCGGAAAAGATACTATTTCGTTGAGGCTTTGGGAGAACTGAAGAAGGGAACAGGATATCAGAGGTTATAGTCGCCCAAAGGAAGGTAATACCGCCGAACTCAGTAGCCAGAATTAAGTGCCTGCTGAGCGGACAGATGCCGGACTACATCATCGAACCTGATGACAACTCGAAGCTGATGCTTGCAAGATCAGTTCACAAAAGTCCAGGATGTACTAGACGGTCTGGGAGGGAAAACGTGGTGTTCTACTGTGGACCAAGGCAAGGCGTATCATCAGGGTTTTATGGCAGAGAACTGTAAACCTCTAACAGCATTTGTCACGCCATGAAGCCTTCCATGAACGGGTAAGGATTCCGTTTGGTCAAAGAATGCACCAGCCGTTTACCAAACATGTATGGAAAGAGTTTTAGACGGATTGAATCACGACATATGTGAGGTATACCTGGACGATGTTTTAGTGTTCAGTGATGACTTTAATCAACAGGTAAACAACTTACGACAAGTTCTCAGACGTGTCCAACAACATGATATCAAACTGAAGCCCAGTAAGTGCAGTCTGTTCCAAAAAAAAGTCCGTTTCCTTGGTAAAATCATCTCTTCCGAAGGGTACCGTTAAGATCCCAAAGACACTGCTGCGCTGTATAACCTCAAAGGAAGTCAACCCCAAACCGTTGGATACCTCAGAAAGCTTTTGAGGTTAACAGGATACTACGGTGGTACCTGAAGAATTACTCAAGACGAGCAGCACCATTATTCGCATTTCTGATGAAAAGATCTGATACGGACACAAACTCAAACACAACAAAAGGAAAGGAAACCATGTACCTTTCAGCAATCCAATCAAATGGGAGCACAAACATCAAGACATTGTAAATACGTTCATAGATGAATTGACAAATCTACCGATTATGGCCATCAAGATTTCAGCCTGCCCTTTATCCTCCATACCGATGCATCTGAGGATGGCTTAGACGCCGTCCTTTACCAAAACAAGACAGCCAGATGAGAGTGATAGGTTATGGATCACGCTCACTAAATCCAGCCGAGAAGAATTACAATCTACATGCTGGGAAACTGGAATTTTTAGCACTAAAATGGGCGGTGACAGAACAGTTCCATGACTATTTGTATTATGCAAAGTCCTTTACCGTTTTCACAGACAATAACCCCCTCACATGTGTCCTTACGTCAGCAAAACTTAAGGCGACAGGTCATCGATGGGTGGCAGAACTGGCCGACTACAAATTCAACATCAAATACCGACCAGGTCACGCCAATGGTGACGCCGATGCTCTGTCAAGAATATGTTGCAGCATGGAAGATTTCATGGAAATTTGTTCTGAAGAAATTGAACAAGCAGTACTGAAGGCTGTTAGGGAAGGTATATCACTTCAAGGGGATGTGGCGGCAGCAGCATGGATCTCATCGTTGGCAATAGATCCACAAAAGGTTATTGCGGAGTTGAATGACTTGCCAACCACAGGTGTTTCATTCAGCATAAGCGATCTTCAAAAAGCTCAGAAGGAAGATCCTGCCATATCCAGAATCTTGAATTGTAAAGTCCAGGGTGATCGACCACGACGTAAAGATAGAGACAATAAACACAAAGAGTTCCTATCAATGATGCATGAATGGAGAAAGTTACAAGTTGATGAGAATGGACTGCTCAGGAGAAAGACAAAAACTAGGAGTCACTTAGTACTTCACTTCGAACTTCATCAGATGGTTTATAAAGAACTCCATGAGAACATGGGACACCTAGGCAGTGAAAGGGTTGTGAATTTGGCGAGGGAGCGCTTTTACTGGCCTTACATGGAAATTGACATCGAAAGGTATGTTATCCAGGTGTCCAGTTGCAAAATGCAGAAAAAACCAAATCGTCAGCCGAAAGCTCCACTGGTTCCCATCATCACAACACAGCCGTTTGAATTGATATGCATAGACTTTCTGCATTTGGAGAAAAGCTCCGGTGGATATGAATATATACTTGTTGTAGTTGACCATTTCACGAAATTCGCACAGACTTATGCAACAACTAACAAGTCTGCAAAAGTTGTTGCAGATAAAGTGTTTGGAGACTTTGTTTTGAAGTTTGGTTTCCACAGAAGATTTTGCACGATCAAGGGAGAGAGTTCGAAAATAAGTTATTCGACAAGCTGCAACTGCTGA
>JAIGNY010003348.1:0-60000 GCA_020152595.1 Chiridota heheva
TAGCCAATGTACAATTCTTTTTAAATTTTAAGTAAACAGTGTGTATGTGTGTGTGTATTTCTTTGTTGCTGAACATTCTATCTCAAGGATATATGAGTAAACATCAGAAGCATTGTTTACATATTATTTTTTATTCTGAATAAACTTTATATTTCCTAAACTTAATACCTGTTAGTTTTGAAGATAGATATAGCTTAGATATTGGAATAGAAACTAAGATGAATACAAATCAAGATACAAAATAAGATGTTCATGTAATTAGGAACAAGAGGATTAAGATAATTGCCGAAGAAAAGCAACCAGCTGACAAAAATTGAAGGGCAATCTTACATTGATTTGGTTAATAAATCAACAGAAATAAAAAAGATGTTTAAGGCAGATGACAATTTGTAGGCCATTCTTACATGATTACTTTGTAGCTTTCTCAAGAAATGAGTGGTTACGCCCTATCCTACGTTGAAGCTGTTCAGCATATGATCATTATATTAATTATAATGTTATTTCTTCTCTGAATGCAAATTTGATTTGATAAAGTTTGATAACAAACTATAAACTCATGTTTTGTGTTAGATATTTTAAAACATAAAAGTAAAACATCTGGATCATTTTGAAATATTGCCATAATTAAATGGATGAGCTATATACATGCAACTCCTCCTAGTGGACATACATGTTTATTACAGAGTTATTATTTAGTATTTAGTTCTACTCTTTTGATTATTTTCCCTTCTCTTTCAGGCAAGCAGCAGTGAGTCATCTGTAAATTCAGGGAAATGTGATTCTAAATTTCCAAAATAAAAATTCCATTTTATTAAAAAACAGCAAAAGGAATCAGAGAATATGACAAATTAAATTTCTGTTGCTTCTGTGAAGAGTACAAAGCTGGAAAGATGCCATGCCATTTCACAAAGCAACATGGGAATGACATTGAGGTGGCAAAATTTTTCAATCTTCCACAACAGCAGAAAAATCTTCACTTTGAAAAACTTTGTTTGATGGGAGATTTCTCTCATAACTTGAATGTATATGAAAAAGGAGAAGGTGAACTTTTTGTTTTGCACAGACCATTAAAACCCAAGGTTTATGAAGACTATTTGCCTTGTATTGATTGTTTTGGCTTTGTGTGTGTGTGTGAATGAACTGTGGGCGCATGTATGTATCTGCAAGCATTAACCTGCTGATGGTGAGGGAACTGAAAATCATGGAAAAGCAATTGTTGCCCAGTGTTGTATGCTGGGTGGGAGAAGCAGCCAATCTCTATGGAGATGATCAACAAACTAGCAAAGCTAAGAAGGAGATAGTGGACTGTATGAGAGCAACAAAAGTATAAAGGAAACTGTAAAGAAAGACGAGGTTATATCAAAGTTTGGTAGCACACTACTTGAGAAAAAAGGAATAGCACATAAAAACCACTTAAGTCAGAGAATGTGCAAGCTTGGATGATTGTTGGTTAAAGTTATGAAAATAACCAAAAAAACGATCTCCCTGTCTTTATGTCTGACTGGGAACAACTTTGACGTTGTTATCGAAGCCAAAAAGGCTACTTGCCAAGACGATGGAACTACCACCTTTAGCGGTGTGAAAATGATGAAGTCACCTTTGGGACTTCAGCTGGGATATTCAATCATCAAATGTTGTCAAGTGAAAAGAGGAAGAGCACTGAGGTTGGGTGACAGGGACATGAGAGAGGAGGCAGTCATTTCTAAGGAGTTGTTCCAACTGGACTGGACAGACAAGATCTCCTCACCTGCCTTATCTACCATTAAAAAGAGCAAATACAAAAAACTTGGAAGGGCTACCATCAACATCAGATCTAAAGATACTTAGTAAATACACTGATAAAGTGATGAAGATTAAGTCAGCAGAACTTGAAGAAGACCCATCAGTTGCAACATGGCGAGCATTGTCCAGGAGTGTGTATGTGAAGATCACCTGTTTTAATTAGTGCAGAGGAGGAGAAGTGGCAAAGCTAAGAGTCAGTCAGTTCACAGGGAGGATCCAGAATGCGATGGAAAACAATAAAATTGTACAAAGTCTTAGTCCATTGGAAAGAAAACTTTTGTCAAGGTATAAAATTCTTCTTGTTATGATTAATTGTTTTTCATGTATATTTTCTTCCGATTTGTAATGAAACAAAATAGCTACTATAGCAGCATTATCTTGCAACAGTATTCATCTTCAAACGTGGTGGTACTGAATCACTTGCTGTTTAAGCTTTGAATTTCTGTATTTCTGAAATAAGAACATGGATGCTTGCTTACAAATTGAAAATTAATGATAGTAAAACAGAATTCCTTCTGCTAGGTTTAAATCAGATGCTATCCAATTCAATGTTCAATCTGTAACCGTTGGCCAATCTCAGAAAGTCAGTTGCAATTCAAAAATCTTGGCGTAATTTTTGACAAAAATCTGTTGATGGATCGATCTGCAGGTCTGTAACATTTGCTCTAAAGCTTTGGCACAGTGTTATAAACTTGACAAAATCAAAGAGTGTAATAGCAAAAGCACCCTCTTCAAAATAATCCATGATTTTGAAAAAAATCCCATCTAAACTATTGCAATAGCATAGTACTCGGAAATTATCCCAAAAAATCAGCCATAAAAACTTCAATGTGTACAAAGTGCAGTCTTTAAATTAATATATCTTTAAATCAATGTATCTTTAAATCAATTTATCTTTAGACAGAAATGTAAGTATAGTCTCAGCCTTTGATATATACAAACAGAATTATAAGTACAAAAAAATCTATACGTACAAAAAAATCTTTACGTACAAAAAAATATATAATACGTACAAAAAAAGAATATGTTAAAAAGGATATGAATGCGCAGCACTTTGCGCACCACAATGCACTTCACCAGGATTTGCGCCCAGGCATTATGAGTACGGGCCTACAAGCTGACACTAGCGCTCTAATGCGTTACGTTTGTGTAATGCATGCTACTACGATCAGTGAAACAAACTTAAACTCTGGTGGAAAAAATGGATACAGAAAGAAATTCCAAATTTGTAGAGGCTGTAGGCCTCATTAGAAGGGCTACCGAACTTTTGGCGGAAGCCATAAAAGGGAGTGCCTTGGGTAACACTAGTACCACTACCCTTCGATATTGTGGACCAATGGGACCGAGTACGCCTAATGTTAGGCCTGCCCTACGGTGCCTAGCGATCTATCTCAGCCAAAAGTACCACAGACACCGACAACACGTGAGGCAACAAAACCTGCCACTTAGGGCAGGAGTTTGATCAATACACACAGGGTGCTTTTTTCGAGGAAGAGGCGTAATAATCCTTGCAATTCGGTAATTTTAATGTTTATTTATCTATTTATTGGGCCTACTGTATTCTTGCATGTGAAGCTTTATTATATTAAAAATAAAACTTTAGATAAAATAAGTGGGTGCTTTCAGTTTTAATAACACGTGACTATCTACCTGACTATATTACTTTACACTTCTCACTGTCAGACTCATGTCTGAAGCTCAACTTTAAGCAGCACGGTACGAACATAAACATGACAGGGATTGATATAATGGCGACTGTGTTTTGCTTCTTGATTTCGGGCTATCACTTAGCAGTCATATCAGCAAGTGAGAATAACAACTTTCATAAATTTGATATTGTTTATGAATATACATCGTTTTACTTAGTCAAGTTAGTTTGAATTTTTACTAACATAGTGTGGGTTAACTACAGAACATAATATTTACCAAATTACATTAGGCTTAGTAAGGGCCACAGGCATAACAAAATTTTAAATCAACAATAACATACTGTAGATGGTGAAATCCTGTACAGGGTACGTTTCCTCCATGAGGGGGTCAGTAATCATTAATTCAATGGAAATATCAGCAATTTTGTTTTATCTTTTTTGAAAAGTACTGAAGAAAAAAGAAAAAAAATGGACACAAATATGTTTAAGACCAACCTAACATATAGTCACATACCCATTGTACAAGCGTATTTACTACGGGACATTTGTGATGTGTACTGTGGGTTGTTAGCGATGCTAGCTACAGAAAAAGAATACTTTCTTATCATCTACTCTACGGACATATGAACCAAGAGAGTCACTGTCACTAAGATACTAAGAAACCTAAAATCATATCACCTTGAACCATTTGCAATTCAAGAGTTGCAAGCCAATATTCCAATCTTCATATGTGAAATGCTTATGACAAAACTTTAATCTCCATTCATGTGAGATGCTTAATGCTGGAAATTAATCTAGTTGCCCTCTTTGAGATTACTCCCAAATGAACTTATCCTTTTCCAAGCCTGAATAGCTTTCTCGAGATGCAGCCTAATTCACTGTATGTACTAACCGATAACAACCTTCTTGCTCCTCTTAATCAAGCCCAGCCTAGCCTTCACAGCAGCAGTTGCACACTGCTTGGTAGAACTACTAACTACATCCTCAAGATCATGTTTATCATCTACACAATCGAAAGCAGCAACATTCATACTATAAGTGAAACTCCCAGCACCGAGGTCGATGACTTTACACTAGCCAACAATAAAGGACATCTACCACTTTTGAGACCAATTAAGCAATGTCAACTGGGTAACATCATCAACAAACTTGGGAGTTAATTGGACACACATTACCTCTTGGGTAAAAAACCATACTGAGACGAGTAAGGCAAATTATTGCATAACAGATGATCCTGGACAAGATCTTAGACAATCGATTCCATAACCTGTCAAAGGACAATTGTCAAACTAACTGGCCTGTAGTTGGATGTTGAGCCATACTCACCTTTCTTAAAGATAATGGATTATTTACCGTTTTTCAATTTAGAGGGCAAAGCTATTACGCAAGCACTTTGAAAATATGATGCTGAGAGGTAAAGGCGAGAGACCAATACTTAAATGGCAGAATGAAAACCACCAGGATATTTATAAAATACTGTGATCGAACTACCACGCTTTGGAATGAGCTGACCATAAAATTTCAGTTTGGATCCCAGGTTGAATTTGTGCTTTCTCCAAAATTCGAATACCCATTTCCGGTTTATTTAATATAAACCGGGCATCTGTTTGGGATTGTGCAGTTCGAGAGTTTAAGCGGACATCATTTTCCTCTTTAAAAAGACTCTCTTTCCATTTGACCGACAGTAATGGAGAGATGGAGAGTGCTGTAGATGAAGGTGGTCCCAGCAGAGAATTATTTCGTCTCCTTACCAAGGATTTATAAGGGAGCATTATTTTTGACAACCTTCTGGACAACAGAGTTCCATCTAGGAGCTCAATTGTTAAGTCATGCCTTATCGTTGAATTATTTCTATAACATAACATGTATCTTATTACTTTAATTAATGTGAGTTACTTTTGATATTTTGGAAAATACCATGTCATATCATGATGTATCATGGCTGGATTGTATGTGTGAGTCATACCATGATGTCATAGTAGGATTGTATGTAAGACATGGTAGGACTGTATGTAGGACATGGTGGGATTGTACGCAGGACATGGTGGGATTGCAGATACAGTACAGTCGGTAATAACCGTACACACTAAGTGCGCAGCATTAGTGCACTTACTTCAAGGCCAAATAGAGCTACCCAAGCGCAAAATTGCACTAAACGTGGGTTAGCGCGATAAAAATCAATGAACCTGCATGCATGCCGACTTCATACACGCCATACTCAATCGTAACTTACCGCACTAAATTTAATGGATCATTGTTAAGGATGTCAATCACGTCCGAACACGAGATCTGCAACTCATAATCCGTTAATCTGATGAGGAAAGTTGTAGTGCGGTAAAAGTGTTTTGATGCTACGCTATGCTAGCTACATCAGTGTTTTGTGTATGCATGTGTGGGATATAACTAGACTGCTAATGAATATTAGTACACAATCAATGGTTGTACCGTACATGCAATAACACTAGCGTTAGGCCTATGTGTGTAACACATGCACTTGTTAAGATAAAAACTAATGTAAAATAACATTGCTGTGCTGGTCCACACACACGTAATGGCAGCATACCAAGCGTCAGAATTTATAACGAATTTATGAATAAATAACTTAATAGACCTGGACCCATGTGATCTAGTGAGATAAATACGAAAATATATTATACATGCAGCACTGTGTACAGCCGCCATGGCTACATTACACGTACACAGCGTTATATTATTAAGGGCATGGATTTAATGAAAACAATTAAGTTGTGTATTTGTTTTGTTATATTTAAAGAATGTTTTACTACCATGTGACATGTTTATATTTACCGTCGGCCCTGCCTAACTCGCATAACGGACCGAAACATGTTGGTGCCGCTTATTGAAATACACACTTAAGCAATGTATAAAAAGACTCCTATCTTCTGATAGAAGTATCTTTTTTTCGCAAGAAAGAAATAAATATTATTTATAAACAAAATTTATCTTATTTATTAAAAACAAATGTGCGTCAAATAATCAATACAATTTTTTGCTTTCGTAATTCAAACAGTTATTTTTTACTTAAAATTGTTTGAATATCTCATTAAGTTGTCTTATTTAAATAATGTTTTACCACCAAGTGACATGGGTAAATTGTTATCGTCGGCTCTGCCAGGCCCGACTCATACAACGGACCCAATTATGTTGGAGCCACTTATTGATCATCATTTAGTTACGAGTGTTTTTGATTCCAGTAAAGAAAGTAAACCAGACAAAAATATATAAAAAAAAAAATGCGGCTATGTAATCTCTTTTAAAATTCGCAATATTTTTTTGTAATAATTCAAACGTTGTACCATTCTATAGGCCTACACCCAGTTCATATTTTTTACACGGATTTTGTTTTACAATAGGTCCCGGGGCCCAATCGTCATTTTGATGGTGTTGTACCAAAAGCGAACTAATGCCATAATCCCATTGGTTGATTTATAATCGAATCATGTGTCCGTACAGGGAGTTAGCTGTAAGTGTTACAAAAATTTGAAATCTTTAATCCTTGCACTGTAGGAAATCTCCAATGTTTTGTAAATTCTAGATCAGTGATTCCCAACGTGGGGCGTACGCCCCACCGGTGGGGCCTGGAGAAAATTTGGTGGGTTGGGAGATTTTTTAGTTCATTACCAAATTTTTTTTTCTTTATTTTTTGAACAGGTACAAAGGAATTTAAAAAAATTAAATTGATTTGTTTTTCTCTTTCATGGTATTATTTACTTACAACAAAAGGAATATTATCAAAACAACCCCATTTTCCAGGATGTATAACTAAAATAACAAAATTAAACATTACGCAAATATCTTCGTTCATTGCATCACTTCTGTCTGGTACTGTTATTAAATGTTAATGTGAGTAACACTTAAAGCCACGCCCATTCACGCCATTGATTTGTAGTTGTAGTAGGCTATTACATATTTGGATTGCATGAACGTGGTTAATAACTACATGTACATGTATGTTGTATTGTTGATTATAAAGATGCAAATTATACGATATGTAAGTTTATTATTTGATAACATTTTAAGATGATTTACTTAGGGAAACAATTAGGTTAATACAGTAATATTACGTAGTTTTCTAAACAGCGTGATTTTGCTTGATGCGAACTTGCTAAGTATGACTGATGCAGTTTTAATGATATTGCTTAGCGGAGCACTCGGCGTAGCGGATAAGGAACACATCGGATCGAATCGGCCGATGTTTGTTACAATAACATCTGCCATCGTATCGGTAAGAAAAACCACATCGGTAGACCCTAATACATATTATAATAATTGATTTTTCTTTCTCTTTTCCTTTTCATAGATTTGTGACCCCAGTTTAAAATGAGCAAACCAAACAAGATCAAGGTTCGTCAGTATTCAGTGGAATTTTTGAAGTTTGGGTTTATTCCTCAGAGAGAGCATGATAAAGCGCCATTTTGCTTATTGTGTCATCAAACGTTGAGCAATGAGTCAATGAAGGTTGGAAGACTGGAAGCCCACTTAAGGGTAAAGCATCCTAATAACTGCAATTCAGATTTGGAATATTTTAATTCACTGAAACAAAAGTTTAATAGTCGATCAAAAATTACTACACTATTTGTTGCACAAAATACATCCCACAATCGCACCTTTGAAGCCAGCTACGAAATCTCTCTGCTTATAGCAAAGCATGGAAAGAATCACACTATTGGCGAGGAACTGATTAAACCAGCTATCTCAGTATTTATGAAAACTGTGCTACAAAAGGATGATAAAGATGTCCGTGCTATGCCACTCAGTAATAATACTGTCTCCAACAGAATAGATGACATGGCAAAAATGTTGAAGAACAGCTTATTGAGACATTGAAATCACGGAAATTCTCATTACAAATGGATGAATCCACATTCCGGGACAGTGAGGCTCTGTTATTGACATATGTGAGGTATATTGACCATGATAAGTTTCAAGAAGAGATGCTGTTCTGCGAATCATTCAAACAACTGTGAACTGCAGTTGACATCTACAGCAAACTCAAAAATTATTTGATTCAAACAAAATACCAATACAAAACATAGTGTCATGTGCTGCAGACGGTGCACCTGCTATGATGGGCAAGAAAAATGGATGCTTGAAATTGTTGAAGAATGAAAATCCAAACATGTTGACTGTGCATTGTGTCATACACCGAGAAAACTTGGTTGCCAAAAAACTGTCTCCTGTGCTTAACGAGATTATGCAATCTGTGATCAAGTGTGTCAATAGCATTAAAGCAAATGCCAAATGTGAGCTGTCTCTTTAGGCAGTTCTGCGTGGGTAAAAGTGCAGAACATGTCCGATTATTACTTCATACAGAAGTAAGATGGCTTTCAAAGGAAACTGCTTAAAGAGATTCATGGAATTATTTGATGAGCTTAACGATTTTTTGAGTGACAAAATTGAATTTAAATTCCTATCTACAAGAGACGGAAAAGCATATGTCAGTTATTTGGCAGACATCTTCGAGAAACTATGCAACTTGAATAAGCAACTCCAAGGAGCATATATAACTCTTGTTGATGCAAAAACAAAGGTTTTGGATTCATTACAGTCCTCGAATTATGTCAAAAAATGTTTTTGAAAGAAATTTGAGTCAATTCTACTGGTTGAATAAATGTGATATAACGAATACGGTTACCATGGTAATTGTTGACCATTTGAAAATGTTGATACAGGATTTCAATGACAGATTTGGTGATTTAAAGGCAATGAATTTTCCCTCTTGGTTAACTCAGCCATTGTTGGTAGACGTTTCTGATGCAGCAGTTCAATACCAGGAAGAGTTATCGGAATTGAAACATGATGAATCAGTGATTACTTTGTTCAAATTAAAAGGTACTAATATGTGGCTATGTGACGAGGTTGTACAGAAATACCCTAACATCACTACATTAGCGAGAGAACTTTTGATTCATTTTCCCTCATCTTATTTGGCTGAATGTGGCTTCAGTGCTGTTGCCGATTTGCTCCATGCCAAGAGAAATCGACTTGAAATTACAAAACGTGGTGATTTACGGCTGAAGCTAACAAAATTGTCTCCTCGAATCAAGGATATCTGTCATATGCGCCAGGCACAGGGTTCTCACTAAATGACTTGATTAAAGTAAATGTTTCGCTTATTATTAATAAATTACCATTTATTTTGAAATTTTCATTATGTTTATTTGTATGTTGGTGGGGCGCGAGATTTTTGGTATGAAAAAAGTGTGGCATGGGTAAAAAAGGTTGGGAAACACTGTTCTAGATTATTCTTGTTCAAGTTATCAGTTTGTACAAATAGCCTTGTTCAAGTTATCAGTTTGTAAAAGTAGCCTACTCTCGTGATAATTAATTCTAACTATTAATTTGGCAATTTTTAGTTTATTGTTCTTGGTGGATCATGGCTTCGCGTATTCCTTTTTATACTAGGAGCAGAATAATCAATCTGTATCAAGAAGGGGGAAAAAATGGAGATATTGTAAAGATATTATCTACAGAGGGTTTTTTTGTTTCACGGAATGGAGTTAACGGGGTTATTGCACGTTTTAACAATACAGGATCACTTAAAGACTCGAAAAGAAGCGGAAGACCGCTAAGTTATGACAGTAGTATCGTCAAACTTGTTGATCAGTTATTAAAAGGAAACGATGAACTCACTGCATCTGACTTGAAAAGTGAGATTTTTAGTTTTAGTGGAATTAATTTATCCATAACTACAATCAAATTTATCAGGGCGGAGGCAGGATGGGTATGCACGGAAACGCGTTATTGTCAAGTTGTAAGGAAAGCTAATAGGAAACTGAGACTGATTTTTGCTATGAACTGCTTTGCAAGTAATGAGAAATTTGAGAACGTAATATTTACTGATGAATGTTCCATTGAGTTAACTGCCCATGCTTTAATTTCTTTTCGAAAAGTGAGCGATCCGGAGTTTGAGAGAAACCTTAAACCAAAGGCAAAACATCCCACAAAGGTTCATGTTTGGGGGGCAATATCGTCAGCGGGTGCTACACAGATTCATATATTCAAGGGTTTAATGGCATCGGATTTTTATGTCAACGACATTCTCACAAAATCATTGTTACCTTTTATTCAAGAGAAATTCTCAGATGGAAATTATAGATTCGTCTGTGATAATGATCCAAAGCATAAAAGTAAACTTTCCATGAATTTTCTGAAGAAGAACAATATAAACTATTGGGAAACCCCGGCCGAATCTCCCGATATGAATCCTATCGAATGCCTGTGGCACGAACTAAAACATTTCCTGAGGAAAACGTGGAAACCCCAAAACCAAGACCATCTTGTTAGAGGAATTCAGTTTTTTGGGAGTAATCGTGTGTCTGTAGACAAGTGTAAAATATATATTGGACATCTCCAAAAAGTAATTCCAACTGTTATTGTGAAGGAAGGTCAGGCATCGGGATTTTAACTTGTATTTTTTTTTTTTTTGGTGTATAGTAATTTTCTTTCATTTAATTGAACACAAACATGAACTTATTATCAGTTGAAAACATGGAAACCAAAAATCATTACTTGTATAATTTTGTTTGATGTATAGTAATTCTCTTTCATTGATTTGAACACAAACATGAATTTAATCAGCTTCATAGCATCTGCAATTGATGTGGGCCTGCCTATCATCCTTTGTATCTGAATGAATGGTCAATCATTTGGATTAACAGATTGATATTATCCACTTAAAGCCTATTGTGCATGATCACAAACTTTTGTTGTGTTTCTCAAAGTGTGGGACATGGCATACATTCTAGATCTTTTTCATCAATGGATTTATATAATGGATGGGGAATTATACTAATGGAATTAAGATTTCAAACAACGTCCGCAGGATGAAAGTATCCGAACTACATCTTTATTTGAAAAATTAGTTAAAAGGGCTTGGTTTTCAAGAACAAGTTCACTTCAAGAATTTATACTTCATGTTCAAGTTTTGTCAGAGACTGAAAATTCGTAGTCATGAAACTTCAAGGATTGGATCCCGAAAGCGGTATGTGGCTTTATTGCCGTAAGAAGGAAAAGGTTAACGGGAAAACGCTTGTTAAGTAAGTGGTCCTTGCTTTTTTTTTAGTTAATTATTACCGATAAATATTAAATAATTAATTGGAAATGTCAAGTTTGTAAATTTAATACAAATTAGGTTGCTGTGTAGAAAATTCCTGAAATTTTAGTAATATCTCAAAGTTTTTACCAAGTTATCCTATAGGCCTACATGTTTGTTATTAAATTTGTAAAATACGATACAAAAATTGAATTCAAAGTTATCGCCTGGATGTGCAATCATGCGACAAAATAGTTACGTGAGACGTGAAAAAGTGCGTTCTCGTAAATCAAAATCCCGCATCGCATTAAATGATGAAGAGGAAAATGTCTTCATTTATAGAACTGAAAATTATAAATATTGACGGTACTAGAAATCAATATAAAGTCTTCTTTGGCCAATGGTATATGCAGAGCTGCAGCTAGCCAAAATGTTGTGTGTTTAAAAAGTGAATTGTTGAATGAAGTGCCAATAGAACAAAACAATTCACCCATATTTGATTAGGAATTTAGCCCTTGCCTAGCCTTCACAATACATTTTGGCCAGAAATGATTTTTTTCTTTAACTATAATTTTTCTAGAAAAATCTAGGATAATGCTGACAGGGAGAATTATACCAAAATGTGACATAGGCCTAAATAGGTTTAGTGAGTAAATATTAATAGTAATGTACAGTACTGTACATACATGTAACAAGTTGATATGTGCAATGAAAATGTGAAGAATAAATATTTTGTAAATTTCTTGTGTTTTTCAGTTATTTGTTAATAAAATCGCAGTTCAAACATGTAACAAGTTGATATGTGCAATGAAAATGTGAAAAATAAATACTTTGTAAATTTTTTTTGTGTTTTTCAGTTATTTGTTAATAAAATCACAGTTCATACAGGTAACAAGTTGATATGTGCAATGAAAATGTGAAGAATAAATATTTTGTAAAAAAATTCTTGTTTTTCAGTTATTTGTTGATAAAATCGCAGTTTGTATTTTGTCGCAGTTCATTTTGTAATGAGGAAACTTTTTTCAGTTTGTATGTACATAAACAATCCCAAGCACTTCAAAGAGACAATTTTTCACAGATGTCTTACATATTGTCGACAAAAATCACTTGCTTACATAAATATATACAGCCCTGCCATTTACACCTGTCCCTTGTTCAGATCCATTTAGATACTGGCCCCACTAGTTACACATCCCTTGGTACGGTTGACATTGCCCAGGACGGGCTAGCTGTCATGGTCATCAAAAAAGGAATTTGTACAATAGCAGCAGCAATTTGTTTTGATATATATATAATTTCGGCAATCGAATATCTATTTGGGTTATAGTCTGTGCTTCCAATAAGTTCCTGAATTCAGACAAACTTTTTCCACAAAAAAATATACCTTTCCCATCCTTCCCCTGTTTTTAGGTTAACATTGTCAATTCACTGTAAATATTTTTTTTTTTAATGTTCCTAATTCTATACTACACAAGGTAATCTCCTTGACAATGCAAGCACTAGTTATACAGTACTTGTACTATAGTTGATTATTTGATTGAAATGCAGAACGATTACTTCTGATTTATGACATTGACTAGCCTAGATCATGCCTGCCTGTAAGTGTAAGCAAAAGAAACAAGTGTCATGTAATCACAACTTTCTTGGTAATGAACAAATATTCAAATACTATACACTTGTCTTTATTATTTTTTCAATAGCTCAACAGTTTCCTGTCTCCCTTGTAGTTGTACAATTTGCACATAACTTTTGACTTGTAATAGGTTACATACCTGTAAGGGAAAAAAAAGGTAATTGGTTAAGCGAAAACTTAATTGAAATTCGAAAAAGCAAAGCAACATTGTAAATTATGTATACAAAAAAAAATGGTATAAGCAACAAAATAAATCACAAAAATTAGAAAGAAATAAAAAGGAAAAAAAAGAAAAAAAAATTTCAGTCAAATTAGTTTTAAAACGCTACATAAATATACCTTCATCGTAGCAATGCTCTAAACTAATTAACATTTTGTACGGAAATTACCAACTTTCCGCGAAAACTTAATTGAAATTGAAAAAGCAAAGCAACATTGTAAATTATGTATACAAAAAAATGGTATAAGCAACAAAATAAATCACAAAAATTAGAAACAAATAAAAAAAAAAAAAAAAAAAATTTCAGTCAAATTAGTTTAAAAATACGCCACATAAATATACCTTCATCGTAGCAATGCTCTAAACTAATTAACATTTTGTACGGAATTTACCAACTTTCCCGCGAAAACTTAATTGAAATTCGAAAAAGCAAAGCAACATTGTAAATTGTGTATACAAAAAAAATGGTATAAGCAACAAAATAAATCATAAAAATTAGAAAGAAATGAAAAAGAAAAAAAAAAAAAATTCAGTCAAATTAGTTTTAAAATATGCCACATAAATAAACCTCCATCGTAGCAATGCTCTAAACTAATTAACATTTTGTACGGAAATTACCAACTTTCCCAGTAAAATATTATTGCATTTGCATTTCCAAAGGGGGCTGCAATAATAAATGATGAATCTTATTCGTACATCTCAATGACAGCAATTACGTTTTCATAATATGTATGATCAATTTTAACACCTCATTAGGTATGGGTATGACTATAAATTATCAATATCACGGTTGCAAATCATAACCGTTAACGTAAACGTTAAACCTAACGTTAGGCCTTTTAGTGTTTACTTTTACTATATGGTACCTAAGTTAGCCTAATACTGTAACGCACAGAAAGTTCGAACTTCGATTGAAATGGAAGTCCGAAATCGTACTAATGTTACACCTTGTCTGATAAATCATTATCTCAAATTATCGGAGAAATCTACGTTACGCATATGATTTACGCCAGACTAAGCCTTCTTTATCCAGCAAAAGGAGACGATGTATACAACATTGTTACGATAACGTTTTACACATCAAGTGCAAGTACGTAGGCTACATAATTTTAAGTGTACCACTATACTGCACTGATGCATGTACACTGTTTCTTCGTTCATGTACAGTTACGTAAGCGCTAACAAGTTTAGCGCAATGAGACGTTACTACTAATACTATTATCCGCGCTAACCTCCGAGAGGAGGAGCAGATTAAAATGAGATTATCAGACGCGCTTAGCGCAGAGTTGGGCAAAGTGCCGGCGGTTCATAAAAGACACGAATACAATGGCAGCGGTAAGGGCATTGATCGCGGTAAATAATCCGCGCTAACTGCGATATCGGTGCGCTTATTCCCGACTGTACTGTAGGACATGGTGGGAAGGCTATCATTGTCATATGATTGTTTTCTTTTCTTCTCTCTTTTTTCCAAGCAATAAATAAAAAGCTGTTTTATCTGCCGGGGGTAATGACAGTAGTAATTCTAGTTCATGGTGGCCCATCACCCTGTTTCCTATCCTTAACAATCTTCACCATCATAGACCATGGTTTCCAAACGGCAAAACCAAAACTAGAAGAAGACAGTGACTATAGGGAAAAAATTGAAGCTGGAAGTACAATCAGAATTGTGGATGATTTAAATGTCATTCTATATGAGGCAACATTTTGTACTAATGGCATTCACCAAACGCTTGCAACAATAGTACATTAACCCTTTAATGCCTGAGCCTAACATTTAGAAACTGCATGTTGCATTGGGAAACTTTTCAGATGGTGCTTATATTCCAGTTTTCTTTATTTTCTATTATTACAAAGTATGTGTTAACTGAAAGATAATACTTTGATCTTTTCACAAAACGAATTGTCATTTATTTGTCACCTATCTTTTGAAAGACCCAATCTCTTCTTCAAATTTGAACTTTAAACTGAACTTTTTTGAATGATTTTGAAATAATGTTACAGTACTTGCAAGTGATCTCTGAACTCATTTGTATCCTTGTGAATTTCATTCAATTTTGTGCACATGAACTTGAAGAGCATTGTTTAAGGTTCAAGTTTACCTTTTGAGTTCATTTTGTGTTTTACATTTTTTGGGAATATCTAAAATATATGCAAAAAATTAAATCTTTTATTGGAAGAATAAATAGGAAGAGACTCAATTTTAAAGGTCATGTTCAAGAAGATTACTAGGTCGTATATCTGCTTATAACCTTAAGGAGTTGACATGCATATACCAACTCATTTAGCTTTTGAATGAGTTAAAGGGTGAGATGGCATCATAAAAAGTTACAAGGTATCCACCACAACTGTTATATGGGTTTTGTATCAATGGCTCTTGCTGTACTGTAGCTCTCTCACTCAAGCCCTTCATGTCTATTTTCTTTTTAAACAGGTCTTTACTACTAGATCACCAGTATGATAGTTATAATTCTCTTGATGACAGCCTCGATGAGAAAATTCTTGACAATTAGGATGTGAGTATTAAACACAAATCAAACTTTACATAGACCATTTTTGTACATAATAAATATTTTATATTAGTAATCTATCCACGGATTGTATACTTCCTCTAAATACATATTTGCTTGCTTGAAAAGATGGGAAGATTCATCCACAAAGCATTTGCACCCTTGCAGAATTAAAATTTCACGTTAAAAAAAAGTTGCACAGAAGAAGAAAAGAGATTTGCGACCACCAAATATTGACATTTTTATGTTTGTTGAACATTCAGACAATTGCACATTTTGCATACAGGAGGAAGTAAACTACAATTCCCCAAGTGCAATTTGCAAGGGATAGCGGGTATCATTCTTGGTTAGTTGCAAAATACAAACTGGTAGCAGTTCAGTTGCACAACCACAGGAGGAATGTCAAAAAGAGTATTTACATTGAGAAAGACGCAATTAAAGTATTCATTCTTGGGAAATCTTTTCAGCATTCCTTCAAGTCCCCATCTGAGGCATTGTTACATGTAGCAAATCACAGTATTTGTGAGGGAAACTTATGACTTCCCATAACTTGCAAGACATTACAAAAATGTTGCCTTTCTGAACAATTCTGGACTGAAAGTTGCAGCTGTTGAGAGTTATTTTGAGGATGATAGATTGTATGAGACTTTGTCCATAAAAATTAAATTGTCACCACCTTTTAGGTGATGACGAAATGAAAAGCCAAAGAACTGGTACACGCTGTTCGGTTTGTTTAATGTATAGATCAAATGAACATGCAAGAAACGCATCAATGCAGAAGAGCAAAGAAACCACCTCAACATCGCATCAGAAAAACACTTTCATGACAAGAGAGGAATTGCTGTGTAAAGTTAGCGAACTGAAGGACAAAAATTAAAATCTTTCAGTAAGACAGAGCCAGCTCAAAAATCTCCTTGATAAGGAAAGTGTGTTACTTCCACAAGAAGAGTCCCAAAGATTGTCGAACATAATTTCCACTAATGAGAAAGAGCTGGATGCACTCTTCTCTCCAGACAGCAACAGTAAGCTTTTGTGGGAACAGCAAAAGAAAGCTCATCTAGTAAAATCTTTAAAGGGCATGAGGTGGCATCCAGCTGTTATAAAATGGGCCATCGCCATGCACACCAAATCTGCATCAGCGTATGAAGTGCTAAGAGAGACTGGCTTTTGCATCCAGCTGTTATAAAATGGGCCATCGCCATGCACACCAAGTCCGCATCAGCGTATGAAGTGCTAAGAGAGACTGGCTTTTGCATCCAGCTGTTATAAAATGGGTCATCGCCATGCACACCAAGTCCGCATCAGCGTATGAAGTGCTAAGAGAGACTGGCTTTCTCAGCCTTTCACACCCCAGGACAATTCATAACTATACGCATTTCACCAATCCAACGACAGGAATAATTGTTGATTTACTCAGTAAATTCTACAAAGACTATTAAATGCATGCTCTTCTTGAAGATGAAAAACATGTGAATCTTGTATTCGACTAAATACAGATCAAATCGGGACTAGTTTTTTTCTCGGACTAGTGGCAAATTTATTGGAGTTATGGATGTTGGATCTGCCCACAAAGAAATGGAAAAATTTGAAGCGAGGTGTTCTGAGGAAAAGAAAGACCATGTTCAGTTAGCATCACATGCCATGTTATTCATGGCTCGAGCCCTTACTTCAGTCAAATTTTCGGTGGCATACTTCTTCACAAATAATGCTACAAGCACCGAGATCTATGAGATGTCAAACACCTATATAAAAGCATTGAAACTGCTTGGGTTGACGGTCCTAAATCTCTGCTCTGATGGAGCAGGTAGCAACCTGAAATTTTACGACCTTTTGTCTGGAAAGACGACAGGCTCTGCATGTAGCCCCCACTTTAAAACAGAGAATGTGTTTGAAGTAAACAAGGATGTATATTTCATATGTGATCCACCACATTTGTTGAAGACTATACGTAATAACTTTGAGAACTCCAATTGAAATAGAAAGACCAAGAATTTGATCATGAGTATTGCCATTCGTTAATATTCTTTTGTTTATAAATGAACCAATTTCGTCATATTGGAGAAAATGCATTTGCAGATGGCATTTTGCAAAAGGCAACTGAGGTGCACCTGGCCTCACATGAAGAAATGGAGGACACAGAGTATGTGCTTCTGTACCCAGACAGGTCAAAGGTCAGTCATGTCCCTGGAAATTGAGATATACTGTTTTCTCCTTGACCCTATCTCAATTAAAAAACAGTATTGCTGATGCAACTCTTACTTTTACATTGATGTTTTGATTAACATCTGATTTGGTTTTTTATTCTTTGTGCTTCTCCAAAATTCTAATACCTATTTCTGATTTATTTAATATAAACCGGGCATCTGTTTGGGATTGTGCAGTTCAAGAGTTTAAACGGACATCATTTTCCACTTTGAAAAGACTCCATCCATTTTACCGACAGTATGGGAGGGATGGAGAGTGCTGTAAATGAAGGTGGTCCCAGCAGAGAATTTTTTCGTTTCCTTACCAAGGAATTACAAGGGAGTATTATTTTTGATGGCCCTTTGGACAACAGAGTTCCATCGAGGAGCTCAACTGTCAAGTCATGCCTTATGGTTGAATTATTTCTATTAAATAACATGTATTTTATTCCTTTAATTAACTTTTTTGTTGATAATGTTAACAATATAATTTCTAAGCACTGTGTAGTTAAGCAGTTTAAAAGGAAATCCAGTACAATACGCTCACCTTGATAACATCTAGTATTTTAACTTCCATTTCAAAAAGAATAAATTATATAAAAGTACCTTCTTCATTCTTCCAGTACCAATAAAAGTAAATATACTCTTTACAAAAATAAACTGACTAAAATTATCAGATTAGCCAAGAAGATGTATTATGAAAATTGTTTTAATGACAATAAAAATAACCTAAAAGAAAACATGGGCTACGATTAACAAAATTCTTGGTCGTTCTTCAATCAATACTCCAAGTGATAAGATTAAAGATAATGATTTGTTAATTACAAATCAATTTGATATGGCTGAGAAATTTAATGATTTTTTTACTAATAGGCAACAACCTTGCAAGTTCTATTCCAACTTGTCACTCAAAATTTACTGATTTTCTAACTGACAGTACCCCATCATCTCTATTTCTCTCACAAACCAACTCCTCTGAAATCATTGATTTAATAATGCAATTAAAAAAAAGGTACTTGTGGTCTTGATAATATTTCTGTTCAGTTTCTCCAAGATAATCGTTTTATTATAGCTGGTCCTCTTACATATATTTTTAATTTATCAATATCTACTGGTGTTGTTCCAGCTCGTACTAAAGATGCTAAAGTTACTCCAATTTTCAAAAAAGTGGTGATAAGCTATCAATTAACAATTACAGACCTATCTCAGTTCTTTCATCTTTATCTAAACTTTTAGAGCGTATAATATATAACCGTACTGTAAGTTTTTTAGACAAGAACAACATAATTATTGATAGGCAATATGGTTTTCGTGAGGGGCTTTCCACAGCAATGGCAGCTTTAGATGTATCACACTATATTATTAATGGGCTTAACAATAAGGAATATTCGTTGGGTGTATTTTTAGATTTATCTAAAGCCTTTGATACTGTCAACCATGGAATTCTCTTCAGCAAGCTGTATTATTATGGCATAAGAGGGGTTGCATTTAATTGGTTTGTTAATTATCTATCTGACAGACGTCAATTGGTACATATTGATAATCATTATTCTAATTTCAGTAATATTACATGTGGAGTACCACAAGGGTCAATTTTAGGTCCACTGCTTTTCTCCTTGTATATAAATGATATCATAAATTGTTCAAACTCCTTGTATTTTACACTTTTCGAGATGACACCAGTATACTGTATAGGCACAAAGATATGCATCATGCTGCATTTACTATCAATTCTGAATTAGCTAAAGTCTCTACCTGGTGTCAAGTAAATAAATTATCTTTAAATATCAGCAAAACCCACTTTATGATTTTTCACCCAAACCACAAAAGTATCAAGAACATTGATATATTTATTGGCAACTCACAGTTAGAGCGTGTTGAGGTTATAAAATATTTAGGTTTATTCATTGACCCTGCTCTAAAATGGTCTTCTCAAATCTCTAAGATTAAAACTTCTAAAATGGTCTTCTCAAATCTCTAAGATTAACACTACTATCTCCAAAACAGTTGGAGTCTTTTTTTAAATTAAAGACTGTTCTGATGTATATTCTCAAGAATTTGTATAGTACTCTCATACTACCTCATCTTAACCCTTACTCTCCCAGCGTCACGGTGACCGTGACAGTTACGATCCATTTTCCAATTTTTTTTTTGAGTACCTTCCCAAAATCCTATAGAGCTGCAAATAAGTTCATTCAAACCAGATTGAATAGATCTTTCATAATATGGTTATTTTGTTGGGGGGTTAGATTGAAATGTTTTGAGTAAAATCGTTACAAAAAAGTGCATTTTTAAAAAAAACGGGCATTTATTTTTTTTATTTTTTTTAAAGACGAATGTCATACGTGAATATTTGTTCTATTCTTTTTTCTTCAGGTAAAGTATAAAGATAGTTTGAATTGTTGGTTGCTACACGATTTTTACTTGTACTTGGTCAATGTTTGTGTTTTTTTGGAGAAAATATGCCAAAATTTGTGATTTTGGGCCATTTTTGACTTTTGATCAAAAAAATATAAAAAAAAGGCCCAAATATTGTATTGGAATTTTTAAAATCTCTACGGGTAGAGGAGAAATAGATCGTTCAGACGAACTATTACAATAACAGATGCACCCCCTCTACTTGCCTAAAAGGGCTCTGATGATGACGTCAATTTGCGGCTTTTTTTTTTTCTTTTCTTTTTTCTTCCACATTCGACATCACAAAATGGCGAAATACAAGTTACAACGTCGAACGTGCCTTCCGACTCCTATGTTTTCTTCAGAATAATGATGACTCAGAGGGGTCGGAAGGTACTTCTGATGAAGAAGATGTACCAGAACTCGACCAGATTGAGGAAGAGGAGAATATAGAGCCTGCTGAGATGGATAGTGATCTGTTCCAAATTACGGAGTTGGTGAGTGTTTTCTTCCAAAAATAGCGAAAGTACTACATTGTAAATGTGTAGTAATAAAATAAGGCCCATAGAATTCTAATGATAAATTAGCGGGGATTTTTTTTTGCTTGTTACGATAAACAAGTAAAGGGACACAAAAATCACATATAAAAAAAAAGGATTTAGGTCCTTTCTATAATAGCCCGGATGAAACAAATGAAAGCTGAACCCCAATAATAACATTTCTAAATGGACTGAAATATATGTATTTCCCAATGGCAAAATTATAAATTTAGGCCTACTGAAATATGTGTATTCCCAATTTCACAAAATCCAAGTTCCATTATTTCAGGGGCCGAAATCACAATTTTATAGGGAAAAGTGGAGTAGGGGTTCCATGTTAGGGCAAAATACACATGTTGGGGGTGCCCCAGGCCCATTTAGAAGAAAATGTTTGTATATAGGCCTAGTACCAGTACATTATTTTTTGGGACCATGATCCTTTTCCCCTCCCCCTGGCTATGCCACTGTTGTGGTGATGACTAGATTGATAAAACAAACATTTTGGACCCCTGTATGTACCCCCGGGCTTCCCGGCTGTAAAAGTCTGTCCCCACGGTAACCACAAAATTGTGGGGCAGGTTAGAAACCACAATAACATGGCATGCGATAACATGTTATGCGTAGGCTTGAAGAGTACGAGCCGCCCCCCACTAGAAACCACAATAACATGTTATGCGATAACATGTTATGCGATAACATGTTATGCGTATGCTTGAAGAGGACGAGCCGCCAGCTACTCCCCAACCCAAGAGGAAGAGGGACAGACAGTTGAAGATGAGCCCAGGCCCCTCTTCCAGGCCTTCCGCTGCAGTCTCGCCACCATCACCACTCAAAGAAAATCCGACTGCAGCGGAAAAAGCTGCCTTCAAAACCAGGGAGGAAGAGCGGAACGCTCGGCTGCAGGAGATACAACGGTCGAAGGTCATCCCTGCAGCCGATAAAGACTATCATCTGTGGGAAGTACTGGTGGAGAGTGACCGGGATCGACACGAGGTCTTTGGTAACTGGTTATGGGAAGACCAAACTAAAGTAAGTTGAATGAATATAGTTGCATTTTTTAATATTTTTTTTTAATTCTATTTGCAGCAACAAGGTATAGCAGAAGACTTTACAAATTTGGACCTTTTCGGCAAACATTTCTTATGAATTCCATGTGGAATGAACAGAAGTAAGTGTCCAATAGATAATCAGCATAGTTTATCAACATAAAAGTAGCTGTGAAGCTTGTAATGGCTGAAATTGGGTCAGAAATAAACAAAAAACACTTTCGTGCATAATAAATGAGGTAAATGACCTAATTTGCATATCATTTGCATAATTTCTTATTTTATTTTTTGCAAATGATGATGTAAACATCTTGTTTTTCTGCATTCTATTAGTTTTGGACATCATAGAAGGGGAAAATGCATTTTTTGGGAAAATTTAGTGCCATACACTATTAGATAGATTATTCACAGAATCGGGGGATAATTTTTAGGTCAAAATGTACCCAATTTTTCATATTTGCGTCATTTCTTTTTTCTGATTCCTAAAAATCCATGAATAGTATCAAATGAAAGGTCTTTCCAAGGACGATTCAGAAATGTTTTCCATATTTTTTTGCTATTTAGCCACAAGCGTGTCATAAAGATAAAATGTTTGGAGACCTAATATGCTAATTCAATGACCTAATTTGCATATTTGAGTTCAAAAATATGCACATTTTTGGAAAGTTCAACATGTTAGCTTTCATAAAAGTCGAACTTGTTTTGGTACAAATGGAACAGAAAGTGCTGAAAAAATCCTCTTTCCAAAAATTTCAGAAATAGTTTATTCTATTTTTGGAACCTTGGGAGAGTAAGGATTAATTATTGTAATATTGTTTGGGGTAATGCATATCCTACCTACCTAAAGCAATTCTTATTACTACAAAAGAAGGCTGTCCGTATTATTACACAGTCTAATTTCCTAGCACACACCCCACCACTATTTAGCTCATTGAACTTACTTGATATTTTTGATTCACATAGGTATCAATGTGCTGTTTTCATCTTCAAAACTATTAATAATAAATTACCAGCCAATTTTAATGATTACTTTAATTTCACTTATGATATACATAACTACTACACCAGATCCTCTGGACATTTATTTTCATTGCCCATAAATACTGATGCCTTTAAACGTTCTATCGTATGTTATGGTGTTAATTTCTGGAACAGCTTAAGTCATACATTAAGAAATACTAAGTCTCTTAATTCATTTTCATTAAAGTTAAAAAATAATCTATTTTCCAAGTATCAACATTTAAGATCTTCCTACATTTTCTCTGACTAGTATTTCCCACATCACAATGGATTTTCTTTCTTTTTCTTAATAGAGGGATGGGGGGGGGGGAGGGGGGTAGGAGGGCGTACGGACCTTCTGAGAAGGGGGTTTATTATCATGCTATATCCTTTATAAATGTTACATTTATTCTGGTGGGCTTCTTGTACAAGCTACAGCTTCCAAGCCCTTCCATCATTTTCTCTCTGTAATTTTCATTATATTTTTTATATATTTTATTACTTATTTTCGTTGCATTGTATTGTCTTCACCGTTTTGTTGTTATGTAAATATTATGAGAAGATGGAAAAATAAATTAAATTGAATTGAATTAATGAGTTACTTTTGATATTTTGGAAAATACCATGTCATATCATGCTGTATCATGGTTGGATTGTATGTGTGAGTCATACCATGATGTCATAGTAGGATTGTATGTAGGACATGGTAGGGTTGTATGTAGGACATGGTAGGATTGTATGTAGGACATGGTGGAAATGTACACAGGACATGGTCAGATTTTATATAGGATATAGTGGAAGGCTATTATTGTCCTAAGATTATTTTATTTTCTTCTCTCTTTTTTCCAAGCAATAAATAAAAAGCTGTATTATCTGGCAGGGGTAATGACAGTAGTAATTTAAGTCCATGGTGGCCCTTCACCCCATTTCCTATCCTCAACAATCTTCACCATCATAGACCATGGTTTCCAAGCGGCAAAACCAAAACTAGAAGAAGACAGTGACTATAGGGAAAAAAGCTGGAGGTACAATCAGAATTGTGAATGAATTAAATGTCATTCTATATGGGGCAACATTTTGTACTAATGGCATTCACCAAACGCTTGCAACAATAGTATATTAACCCTTTAATGCCTGAGCCTACCATTTAGAAACTGCATGTTGCATTGGGAAACTTTACAGATAGTACTTATTTTCCAGTTTTCTTTATTTTGCTATCATTACAAAATGTGTGTTAACTGAAAGCTAACACTTTGATCTTTTTACAAAACGATTTGTCATTTATTTATTGTTCCCTATCTTTTGAAAGACCCAGCTCTTCTTTAAATTTGAACTTTGGGAAGTGAACTTTTTTGAATGTTTTTGAAATGATGTTACTTGCAAGTGAACTCTGAACTCAATTGTATCCTTGTGAACTTTACTTAATTTTGTGTACATGAACTTGAACAGCATTGTTTAAGATTCAAGTTTACCTTTTGAGTTCATTTTGTGTTTTACATTTTTTGGGGGATACTTCAGCTCACAAAAAAGTAAATTCAAGATTCTTAATTAAGAAATAATAATTGGATATATCCTTTCTCCACCCACATTCTGTGAGTATGTTCCATTTAATTTTGTAAGATAAAATTTGCAGAACCAAGTATATTGAAGCCCTTAATATTAAACCCTTGAGTTAGTAGAATTAAACTGTTTGCAACTTATGTAAACAAAGGAAGTTAAAACAACATAAAATATGCTGTCATACTTAAGACAAATGCCTCACTATCCATTTAAATTTCATCCTGCTTGTGATCATCATACCCCAGGTTAGATTTGCGCCTAATTAGAGTATAGGGTCTAGGTAAATATCAAATCCCTGTTACATTGACATCCTCAAAGGAAAAACCAGAACAACTGATCAGGAGGCTCATGGACACACTAAAAAAGATACAGAAGCTAATTTACAATTGCAAAATATTAAATTGAACTGAACAATGCTCAAATGTTACATTTACTGCCGCATACTAAATATCTTTAACTATCAAATATCAATCTTCTTCATTTGACTATTGGTTGAGCTACAATATCACAGATGTCACAATGTATTTGAATGATTTACATTTCTAAATCCTAATTTATTTTCCCTTTCTGGTCATTTCTTTATTCAGCTACGTTCTTGAAGGTCTAGGAAGCTTTGATGTTCTCCAAGCATTTAGAAAACACCCTGCAACATTTGAGAAATGCTTTCTGAAACAGAATAATCGCCTGGATGCCTCAAGATTTGAAGCATTGTTTCAGTTTACATTTAGTGATCAAAGAAGCAACATAAGGGCTGATGAAGAAAAAACAATTAGATTTTGGTTGGATTTGCTTCTAGATATTGAACCCTGCAATATTTGAGAAATGCTTTGTGAAACAGAATAATCGCCTGGATGCCTCAAGATTTGAAGCATTGTTTCAGTTTACATTCAGTGAGCAAGGAAGCAACAAAAGGGCTCATGAAGAAAAAACAGTTGGATTTTGGCTGGATTTGCTTCTAGATATTGAACCTGCAATATTTGAGAAATGCTTTGTGAAACAGAATAATCGCCTGGATGCCTCAAGATTTGAAGCGTTTCAGTTTACATTTAGTAATCAAAGAAGCAACATAAGGGCTGATGAAGAAAAAACAGTTGGATTTTGGCTGGATTTGCTTCTAGATATTGAACCCTGCAATATTTGAGAAATGCTTTATGAAACAGAATAATCACCTGGATGCCTCAAGATTTGAAGCGTTTCAGTTTACATTCAGTGAGCAAGAAAGCAACAAAAGGGCTGATGAAGAAAAGACAATTGGATTTTGGCTGGATTTGCTTCTAGGTATTGAACCCTGCAATATTTGAGAAATGCTTTATGAAACAGAATAATCTCCTGGATGCCTCAAGATTTGAAGCATTGTTTCAGTTTACATTCAGTGAGCAAGGAAGCAACAAAAGGGCTCATGAAGAAAAGACAATTGGATTTGGGCTGGATTGGCTTCTAGATATTGAACCTGCAATATTTGAGAAATGCTTTGTAAAACAGAATAATCACCTGGATGCCTCAAGATTTGAAGCATTGTTTCAGTTTACATTCAGTGAGCAAGGAAGCAACAAAAGGGCTCATGAAGAAAAGACAATTGGATTTGGGCTGGATTGGCTTCTAGATATTGAACCTGCAATATTTGAGAAATGCTTTATGAAACAGAATAATCACCTGGATGCCTCAAGATTTAAAGCGTTTCAGTTTACATTCAGTGAGCAAGGAGGCAACAAAAGGGCTAATGAAGAAAAGACAGTTGGATTTTGGCTGGATTTGCTTCTAAATATTGAACCTGCAATATTTGAGAAATGCTTTGTGAAACAGAATAATCGCCTGGATGCCTCAAGATTTGAAGCATTGTTTCAGTTTACATTCAGTGAGCAAGGAGGCAACAAAAGAGCTGATGAAGAAAGAATAATTGGATTTGGGCTGGATTTGCTTCTAGATATTGAACCCTGCAATATTTGAGAAATGCTTTATGAAACAGAATAATCACCTGGATGCCTCAAGATTTAAAGCATTGTTTTAGTTTACATTCAGTGATCAAGGAAGCATCAAAAGGGCTGATGAAGAAAGAACAATTGGATTTTGGCTGGATTTGCTTCTAGATATTGAACCCTGCAATATTTGAGAAATGCTTTATGAAACAGAATAATCACCTTGATGCCTCAAGATTTGAAGCGTTTCAGTTTACATTCAGTGAGCAAGGAGGCAACAAAAGGGCTAATGAAGAAAAGACAATTGGATTTTGGCTGGATTTGCTTCTAGATATTGAACCCTGCAATATTTGAGAAATGCTTTATGAAACAGAATAATCGCCTGGATGCCTCAAGATTTGAAGCATTGTTTCAGTTTACATTCAGTGAGCAAGGAAGCAACAAAAGGGCTAATGAAGAAAAGACAATTGGATTTGGACTGGATTGGCTTCTAAATATTGAACCTGCAATATTTGAGAAATGCTTTGTAAAACAGAATAATCGCCTGGATGCCTCAAGATTTGAAACATTGTTTCAGTTTACATTTAGTGATCAAAGAAGCAACATAAGGGCTGATGAAGAGAAAACAATTGGATTTTGGCTGGATTTGCTTCTAGATATTGAACCCAGCAATATTTGAGAAATGCTTTGTAAAACAGAATAATCGCCTGGATACCGCAAGATTTGAAGCATTGTTTCAGTTTACATTCAGTGATCAAGAAAGCAACAAAAGGGCTAATGAAGAAAAGACAATTGGATTTTGGCTGGATTTGCTTCTAGATATTGAGCCCTGCAATATTTGAGAAATGCTTTATGAAACAGAATAATCACCTGATGCTTCAAGATTTAAAGCGTTTTCAGTTTACATTCAGTGAGCAAGGAAGCAACAAAAGGGCTCATGAAGAAAAAACAATTAGATTTTGGCTGGATTTGCTTCTAGATATTGAGCCCTGCAATATTTGAGAAATGCTTTATGAAACAGAATAATCACCTGATGCTTCAAGATTTAAAGCGTTTCAGTTTACATTCAGTGAGCAAGGAAGCAACAAAAGGGCTCATGAAGAAAAAACAATTAGATTTTGGCTGGATTTGCTTCTAGATATTGAGCCCTGCAATATTTGAGAAATGCTTTGTAAAACAGAATAATTGCCTGGATGCCTCAAGATTTGAAGCAGTTTCAGTTTACATTCAGTGAGCAAGAAAGCAACAAAAGGGCTAATGAAGAGAAAACAATTGGATTTTGGCTGGATTTGCTTCTAGATATTGAACCCTGCAATATTTGAGAAATGCTTTATAAAACAGAATAATCACCTGGATGCCTCAAGATTTGAAGCGTTTCAGTTTACATTCAGTGAGCAAGAAAGCAACAAAAGGGCTAATGAAGAGAAAACAATTGGATTTTGGCTGGATTTGCTTCTAGATATTGAACCCTGCAATATTTGAGAAATGCTTTATGAAACAGAATAATCGCCTGGATGCCTCAAGATTTGAAGCATTGTTTAAGTTTACATTCAGTGATCAAGCAACAAAAAGGCTAATGAAGAAAAGACAATTGGATTTTGGCTGAATTTGCTTCTAGATATTGAGCCCTGCAATATTGAGAAATGTTTTGTAAAACAGAATAATCGCCTGGATACCCCAAGATTTGAAGCATTGTTTCAGTTTACATTCAGTGATCAAATAGGCAACAAAAGGGCTGATGAAGAAAGAAACAATTGGATTTTGGCTGGATTTGCTTCTAAATATTGAACCCAGCATTATTTGAGAAATGCTTTGTGAAACAGAATAATCGCCCGGATGATTCAAGATTGGAAGGATTGTTTCACTTTACATTCAGTGAGCAAGGAAGCAACAAAAAGGCTGATAAAGAAAAAAACAATTGGATTTTGGCTGGATTTGCTTCTAAATATTGAACCCAGCATTATTTGAGAAATGCTTTGTGAAACAGAATGATCGCCCGGATGCTTCAAGATTGGAAGGATTGTTTCACTTTACATTCAGTGAGCAAGCGACAAAAAGGCTGATAAAGAAAAAAACAATTGGATTTTGGCTGGATTTGCTTCTAAATATTGAACCCTGCAATATTTGAGAAATGCTTTGTGAAACAGAATATTCACCTGGATGCCTCAAGATTTGAAGCATTGTTTCAGTTTACATTCAGTGATCAAGAAAGCAATAAAAGGGCTGATGAAGAAAAAACAACTGGATTTTGGCTGGATTTGCTTCTAGATATTGAAGGTATGTTATCTAAAAATTGTTTAAGGGCCTAGGGTGTATCTCTATCCAACCCAGATGGCAATTGTTAAAGGTAGGTTGGGCATCCTGTCCCTCCTTGTCTGGATATTTTTTGACAAGCGTACACTGGCGATATCAAACCTCATGGGTACAAGTGAGGAGATGCTGAACCCCAAAATTGTGGAATACATTACTGGTAAGAAAAAGTAAGTTTAATCTCTGTGTGTTTCTTAAATTAAAGATAATTTGCCTCCCTTTAAATGTTTGGTGAATAGAATTATAATATTACATTTTTCATTTTTTGTTCATTTAAATAAAAATAAAAATTGACACATTCGAAACCAGGGAAAAACAAATAACATTTTTTGAAGTTTCAAGCACAACTGATCAGGATGGGAATTGACTGAACACCATGATTTTTGAATAGTGTTCAGAGAACCAGGTACCATCATTTTGCATCCTCATCAGATGGACAGTGAGCACCATTTAACCAACCACTTCTCTCAACTGCCAGATGAGGAGCGGGTACGTGACACACATACTTTTGCATGCAATGTCAGGCATATCGTTGCAATTGTTTTGATAGCTTTGAATTTTGTGGAATTGTTTAAGTGATAAAAAAAAACAAATTTGTTAACATTTACTTTTAATGGTACTACTGAATAACATTTTGTTTCTTTTTTGCAGCTTATGTGAGCAGACACAGTTCAAGGGGCCGCCAAAAAATCTATGCCGCCATCGGCCAGAAGTGTATGGATGTGGGACGCGTAAAGCGAGAGCCAAAGTATGATAGAGGCAAACCATATTAGAGTTTTAAGAAACAAACGGCTCCACAGGAAATGACAGTAATAAAGCTAAATTTAAAAAACATAGATGATGCTTGAAACAACTTTAAAGATACAGTACCGCTCGCGTATAACTTATGCATACGGAACGTATAATACTACAGGCTAGCGTATAAATCAGTATAAGATCATAGAGCCGCAAAAATGTTGTTTAATCTTCGTAGACACAATGTATAAGGATGTATAAACCCCGTATAAGCTGTCTCCCTTAAGTATAATCCCTACGTGATCCTTTTAGTATAGAAACGTATAAGTCGCATATAATCCTCCTATTATCCTCCGCTATTGATTACCGCAAATCACGAGAGCTAACGTTAGGCTTAACGTTAACGTTTCGTGCTAGGCCTACACCTCAATTATTGTGCTAGCTTGCTGCCTTGCTCCACTCGGGCCTAAATCTAAAATATTAGTAATAGTATGCCATGTTCTTTTAAAGCTCATATTGTCTACAAAACAGGAATACATATGTTCCCAAATAATAAATATAAAAAATGTTTCATTTACAAATTTATTTAGAGTCGAGTAGGCCTAATGCAAATGTTTAACCTAACTGTACATTACGCAATACAGGGCCAGGCTAGCTAGCTAGCTCCGAGGCACAAGTGGATGTACGCAACTAATATAGTGACAATAATAAAGTATTCTATTCATGCACTATATATATTCTGGGTATAGGCCTATGTTGTGTTTGAAAATGGTTATCTGCCATGATGTGGTGCAGTCAAGTTGACCTTCACTTTCAATAAACTCCCCCAAGATGACGCCATTATCCGTTGACTTGCACATTATAATTTTTACAAAACAGCTCAAAACTTTTGTTAGAAGAACATTTTTCAGTTAGAGATATCACTATAACTTTATTCAGTGTAAAATGTTATTGATGTCTTTGAATGTTTGCACATTTCCTGTTGATGGCGCATTGTCATGAAAATGTCAAATCATTATTCATACTGGGACAGAAGCAGGGCAGGACAAGGATTTACTTGGTTATAACGGCGTCGCTTGAACTTTCTTGATATGGCAGAACAGTCCATAGGCCTACCGTGCAAATCATGATATTTCAGTCACTCAACACAGCTTTGTTGTTTCTTCTACAAAATAATCTAAATTCAATTATTGATAACCTTTTTTTAATATGTTCATAACTTCATATGATAATGTTGTGTATTAATGCTTTCTTTTCTTTTCGTCTCTTCCCCGTTTAAGTGTTAAAAATGGTAGGCTAAACTCGCAAATGTTCGAAGTTGTTAAACATACCATTTCACATAAACGTTTAAAAATGCAAACTAAAAATGTTCAAGCTACTAATTCTCACCCACAACAGGGCAATGATTCTCATTCAAAAGGCCGAGTTCAATTCCTTAAAGAATTGAAGCTCTGTCATCACGTGTTCTTCATTTTATGTTTTTAAGCTTGCATTTTTTCAACTGAATGTATGTTTTTGATAATTTTGGTCTTGTATTCTTCGGAAGGAAACTGCATGCATGCTTTGACGTTGTCATCTAGATTGTATGACATTGCAACTTTTCATTGATTGTATCAATCAGTGTATTCATTCGCTTATCATTTTTTCTTTTGGTTTTGCTGGACTCGTTTATTATTTGTTCAATTCCTATCTTGTTGCATAGTAGTTTTGCGTGCAATGCAAATGAATGATACTTTCATGATTCGGAAAATTTAATGTTTTTGGCCCCAGCTAGACCAAGTCTACCTACCCCACTGCACCTGCAAAAATGGAACCATTATACGTGCATGTATTGGATGCTATTAGTTTCTTTTGATTTATACGTCCAGTGGCGGGCCGTGCATGTTTTGATTTATTATTATTATTATTATTATTATTTTGTTTATATAATTTGTATCCTTCCTTGCAAAAAAATATAAAAACATGGAAATCTGCTATATTTCAATGCTTTCCGTAGGCCTATTATGATTTATAAATTGTGTTCTACTTTTGAGCAAGATTCGGGTAAGTTAAGTTACGGTTTGACATGACAGCACTAGAACATGAAGACGTTCCTCAAGCTCAAGGGCTACCGTAGAAGTACATGTAGCTGGTAAGTAAAACCAGGTATTTCTATGTTTGTGATATACTCGTAGTCTCACTTTTAGTATATGTATATTTTTAGCATCATTACTTTCTTCCATGTATTAAAATTACAAAGTTGCTAAAAAAAAAAAAAAAATCATGAACCAAAGACCTAGGCAAGTTTTTCTTATAGTACGGAGCCTTGTAACTGCCATATTTCAATTTTTCCACTGTTTCATGCAAGCAAATCACTGAAAACAATTCTACAAATAGCAAGGACGACAACATTATATTTAACATTACGTAAGAATACATCATACAGTGACATAGCTAAATAAAAAGCAGTAAATCATTTATTTTTATACAGTTATTGATGATGGCTTAACATGTAACCTGGTAACCAGGGAGTTTTACTGTTATCACTTATTATCCCGATCCATCAATGGCTGTAACAACTTAATTCCACCTTTAAAATGCAGCGTTTGCAATATAGTTAAGCAGGAAATTGCCAACTTACTGCAATGTTTGAAGAAAAATCGATTGACTGACATGCTATTATTTTACAATAAGTTCGAAGTCCAGATCTAATGCAAGTTTGTCATTCTTGTAAATCAGTTTGTACTTAAAGTTACAAGTTACAATCAAGACTACAATTTTGTTACTCTGTTTTTTAATTTTTGTATCTGTATTTTGTATTTATACAGTTATAGTTCCGTTAAACATTTGTAACAATTGTATTTGTTTTACTGGTTAAGAAATTGGAGAGAAAATCAGAGATAGATAATATGCCTCGTTTGCAAGTGGCAACTATGAGAAGAATCGTTTCGTACATTGAAGCGGAAAATAGTCCAAAAGACAGAATTGATATTTTTGCTCGAGAGGGGGTTTCGTTGAATAAAACAACTATTAACAACATGAGGACAAAGTGGGAAAATGAAGGAACATTACTAGACAAACCAAAACCAGCTAGAACAAACAAGATTCACCAGGAACATCGGGATTTTATCGACAACTTGATATCCCAAAATAAGAAGATTACTTTTGTTAAAATTCAAAAGGAAGTGATAACAATATTTGGACTTTCCGTTGATGTTTCAACCATCAAACGTGTTCGAAGCACACTGAGATGGGTTTGTTCCAAGCCCAGATATGCACAGTGGGTACTGAATAAGAATCAAACATTAAGATTAGCATACGCCATTCAGTGTCTTGAGGCAAAAGAAACTTTTGATAACGCCAGATTTACGCATGAATGTTCAGTTGTGATTGATCATACTGCTAAGTTACAATTTCGTCGTAAGTGGGAATTGCCAGAACTTATTAATAAACCTAAGCATTCGACTAAAGTGCATGTTTGGGCAGGTATATCCACACGGGGGGCCACGGACATTCTTATATTTGATGGGATAATGAAAAGTGATTTTTATACTGTTTTGTTGGAAGGGGGACTTCTTAAATTTATACGGAAAGCATTTCCTAATGGAGATTATCGCTTTATACAAGACAATGATCCCAAACACGTCAGCGCAATCACCAAAAACTTCATGGAACAGAGCGGTATCCCGTGGTGGCCAACACCCCCCGAAAGCCCTGATCTAAATCCAATAGAGATGGTGTGGCATGAACTTAAGCATAACTTGACAATCGAAAAAAAGCCACACACTCTACAGGAGTTAAAAGATGCCATAATGGCATTTTGGAATGAAAGGATGTCACCATCAAAATGTACACAATATATACGTCACATACAAAAAGTGCTACCAATTGTCTTGCAAGTCGAGGGGAAGTAATTGGACAATAATTTAAATTATATACAGAATGTGAATCATTTTTGTATGCTGGAAATTACTTCAAAGTTCAATCTGTCATAACTTCAAATCGTTAATGCCCATTCAAAGGCTAGTCTTGATGGTTTAATTTTATGCTCTTTTTGTCTACCGCAGGTTTTAATAGGACCACCTAAAATTGGACACTTATTAGGCTTGATCTTTTTGTGGTCATTGATAACAAGAAGATTAAAACTGTTTTGATCTCTTTAATACACCAGATAATACGATCAAACAAAACCGAGTTCATTGTCACTATGTGG
The DNA here is from genome assembly GCA_020152595.1 of Chiridota heheva. Taxonomy (NCBI): domain Eukaryota; kingdom Metazoa; phylum Echinodermata; class Holothuroidea; order Apodida; family Chiridotidae; genus Chiridota; species Chiridota heheva. The sequence continues at coordinate 33,725 of JAIGNY010003348.1, forward strand.
CACTTATCTGTCCCTGCATGTTAAATTCAGAATCTTGAATCTGGATTGTGAATTTCAATCAGAATAGTTTTCTACTCCGTGGAAGTTACATGTACATCAACAATTATTTCATTTTGCCTGGGAAAGTCATATAATAACTGAATATTGAAGCTCCAAGGTTTGGATGCAGCTTGTGGTGTCTGGCTGTTTTGCAAGAAGCTGGAAGAGGAAAACGGCAGTACTCTTGTAAAGTAAGTGACTTTATAACAATATTGATAAAGTATGGATAAAGTAATTTCATTGTCACTATCCCGGTCCACGCCTGTTTAATATTTAAGATTAAAATTAGATTTCAATCAGATCAATCAGATTTTTTGAAATCTCCGAAAGCTCATCTTTAAATTGCTAGGGCCTGCTTCCCCAAATTTTTGGTACCGAAATGTCCCCGTTAAAAACCAAACTTCCCCGCCTTGTTCTTAAAGTAAAGCTGCAATGGTAGTCAATTTTCAGTTCTTTAGCGGTCACACTTCTAATCTGGTTTACAGAAAAAAATTATGTTTTCAATTCAAAGCTAAGCTATGCGGTAAATAGTTGGCAATATTGTGGAAATGTGGCAGAGGATTGAATCCCGAATAACACTCACAGATATCATTTTATGCTAAATCTTTTCCCAAAATAGACAAGAATTGGCCCAGGAGCAAAAATATCGGTAATGAACTTGGATATTTGGATGATAATTCAAGTTTGAAATACTACCAAAATATATATTGAAATTAAGCTAAACGCGAAACAATTTAGCAGTTTCAACTAAAGCCTTTCCATGCTAAGATAGTTTTACTTAATTTATTGTATAGCAAGGACTTAAAAAAACTTTAGGCCTAGTACGTTGTTTTCTTTTTTAAATAGAAACAAATTCTGCATATAATACATTTTTTTCTGTACGGAGAAGATGGAGACCAACATGCCTAATTAAAGGAGCACTAGACCGAAAAGCGAGGGTGCTTGTTTTTGCGAATTTCACAGATATACATCTACAAAAGATTGATAAACTTCATGCCTCCATTGCCCGCCCACAGACGACATGAGGGCAAAGGTTACTTGAATATTCATATTAAACAGAAAATTGTATACCATTGCATGCTATTTAAGCATTTGATTCTTTGGGGACCCTTAAATTATGCCCTCACTTTTCGGTATAGTGCTCCTTTAAGGAATTACTATAATGTTATAGACGGTTTAACTTTTGTTCTTTGTAAGGACTTGAATTTTTTTTTATTTAAAACAATTTCGGGAATTTTTATAAATTTCTTGTCTTGTCCTTAATTTTCGTGAAATTGTATGAAGTTTTTATGTAATTTGGGTCAATTTTTGAGAATTCTTCATTTTTAGTAAATTTTCGATAGGCCCAAGTTTCCTTAAATTTTCTGCAAATGTTATTCATTTTGCGTAAAATTTCAATCATTTTCTGCGGGAAGTTTTACTTATATTTCCAAAGCTTGTACAACGCACCGCCCCAATTAAGATGCTTTTACCAATACAAAAAATAATAACAAACGCCCCTAGTCATAAGGGCAGAATCACCATTTTTCTAGCCACCTAAGGTGTCCGCAAGTATTTTTTTTTAATTGAAGGTTTCACATATTGTGTTGCTATGCTTTCTTCCAGGTGGACAGGTTACAGCACTACAAGTTGGTTGACAAGTGCAGAACTTCGGGAGCCGGTACTCAAAAGGCCTTTAAAAATGCAGCCGAAGACAAACCACTGGCCAAACCTTCGTCATCCATCAAATCTTCACATGGTGACATGGTCTTGACACTTCATGGAGACTGAACGGTGAGTAAGAGACAGTATGAGGATTAATGCAACTCAGCAACAACTAAGAATCAAATCAACCATTAGAAGAAGACAGTGCCTTCCTCCTCTGTTAGCTTTGTGGCACATAATCATATCATCCATTAGAAGACGCAGTGCCTCCTGTTAGCTTTGTGACACATAATCATATCATCCATTAGAAGAAGATGCTGTGTCTCCTCTCTGTTAGCTTTGTGGCACATAATCATATCATCCATTAAATGAAGATGCAGTGCCTTCTCTCTGTTAGCTTTGTGGCACATTGATAGCAACAATAAGCTTGCAAAGTTTACTAGATAGCAATTTTAACTGCTCAAGGTTACAAAGCGGATGGAGTGGCACCAAGTGGCAACAGAAGAAGAATGGGGATGGGTGGGGGGGAGTCATGTCTCGCATCCCTAATGTTGATAACACTTATGCAGACAATCTTTAAAGATATTTCATTTGACTTTCATATGCGAGTACTGGTTAAATTCTTCATTTGCAAATCGATAAGAAATTAAATTGTGATTTTCAAATATATGGTGTTGTGTATATTCGAACCTTTGATTTTAAAGTTTTTTAAAATTTTAATTTGTTGGAAGTTTTAGATAGTAAAACTTTCGAAAAACATAGCTTTAATTTTAAAAAGTGGCTTAAATTTGACTTTTCATTTGTCGGTATTTTCAAAATTTAAGTTTTAACCGTCTTAAATTTGAACTGACATACTTGCGGACAATGACGACCAGCCACAACCTCACCACCAGAAAGTCTCCTCACTTCCATGCGGCAATCAATGAAACGATTTGTGTGCTGAACTACAGATGAGACTCCACTACCTGAAAGAGCAGTACGGTGTAATTTAGGAGAAGTAATGGATAACAAAAACAGATATTGCATACGGAAGAGAAGAGGATCGATGTAACTCGGCAACAACTCTGGAAGAAAATTTCTGAACTTTTGCATGCTTGTGATAGACAAAATTATTTAGAGATTTACCATCAGATGTTATATTCTCTTCCTGACATTGTAGTGGATCATTTCAAGAGGGATTCCTTTGTTTCTAATGGTTCTGGATTCATCTACTCCTCCATAGGACTTGATGAAGCACACAAGATGCTCATCAACAAAGATTGCTAACAAACCATTGTCAGGTGTCTGTCATATTCTAATGATAGCAGTTCTCGTACATTATAACATGAACATGACCCGCTGTACAGTGCTAACTTTGTTGAAGGAATATACCCATAGATTTTCATTTTTTCATATATGATAGAGAAAACTTTTAAAAACAAAGTGGTGCAAAAACTATGTTAATATCTTATTCCATTTAGAAGTTATGAAATTTTAAAGTATTTTTGAATTTGGACAAAAGTGACTGATTGGCAACATCTGTTATATTATAGCGACAATTTAGCGATGAATCGGTAATTACGGATTGATGAATCGGTAAATACGGATTGATAAATCTGTAAATATGGATTGATGAATCAGTAAATACAGATTGATGAATCGATAATTACAGATTGATGAATCAGTAATAAAGGATTGATGAATCGGTAATACGGATTGACGAATCGGTAATTACGAAATGATAAATCTATAATTACCGATTGATGAATCGGTAATTACAGATTGATGAATCGGTAATTACAGATTGATGAATCGGTAATTACTGATTGATGAATCGGTAATTACGGATTGGGTAATTATGGATTGAAGATTTGGTAACTATGAATCGGTAATTACAGATTGATGAATCGGTAAATATGGATTGATGAATCGGTAACTACGGATTGGGTAACTATAGATTGAAGAATTGGTAATTAAGGATTGATAAATCGGTAAGTATGGATTGATGCATCGGTAATTACGGATCGATAAATCGGTAATTACGGATTGATGAATAGGTAATTATGGATTGATGAATAGGTAATTACGGATTGATGAATCGGTAATTACAGATTGATGAATTGGTAATTACGGATTGATGAATCGGTAATTATGGAATGATTAATCCGTAAATACGGATTGATAAATTGGTAATTATGAATTACGGATTGGTGAATCTGTAATTTTGGATTGAATTTGTAATTACAGATTGATGAATCGGTATTTACGGATTGATGAATCGGTAAATATGGAATTATGAATCCGTAATTATGGATTGGCGAATCTGTAATTATGGAATGATGAATTTGTAATTAAGGTTTGGTGAAACCGTATTTACGGATTGACGAATCCGTATTTACGGATTGACAAATTCGTAATAACCAATTGAGGAGCCTGTAATTACGAATTTAATCCATAATTATGGATATACAAATCCGTACTTACAGATTGAATAACATTGAATTTATGATTTTAAATCGTCAATTCATAATTACGGATTGCATTTATAGTTATGGAATGATGAATCCGTAATTAATTACAGATTCGTAAGCATCTCAATTATTTTATTTTTTTCAATGTCCCTTATGGGCCATCGTAAAAATACCTGTTTTCGCATGTGAAGTTTAAATAGAATTGTGCATCCATACAAATGGAATTCCGCTCTCTTACAGGCATATCATACTTTGTCATGTGCGTATTAGTATGCCTGTATGTGTATTAGATAATAATGACTCAAGTCTGTTCTTTCTATGATAAGGGTACGAGATTAAACATGATGGCAGGTCAAATTTACAGAGGTTCAACAGTCCAAGTAAAGACGGTTTTGCCAGTGTACAAAAAAAGTCCAGGAAGTGGAAAAGAGTATTAAGCGTGGGCCGCTCCATACCTGCGGCAAAAGAGATAACCAAAGCAGGAGCAATAATTGCATTCAGTATTGCCTTAACCTACTGCACATATCACAATATGTGATAATTAATTAAGTGCATAATAAGGCATAAGTTTTGACTCATTGAAATTGTTGGGAATTAGTGAGAATTGAACAGACATGTAGCACAAATTGGATTATTTCTTAAGTTTACTTTTTAAGTTAAGTTTTGATGAAAAAATTGAAATATACACACTGGATACCCACCCCGTTTGCATCAAGTGATCCTGAATTAGTAAGTAAAACTTGGATTTGCTGATATAGTGATACATTGTGATATTTGTCAATGATAATCGATACAGTAGGATAGGCCAAAATAGTTTTCAACTACTTTTCTTGATAAATAATGTAAATTCTGACTTTTCTTATGTTGATTTGATCTGTAGTTGCTTTATTTTGAGATCAGCTGTCATTTGTCATCAAACTTTGTGCTCAACTTTGTTTAACTTGTCATTTATCAACAATTGCTAATTTTACCTATTCCATCCTATAAATGCTGAGTGCCAAATAATGGTGCAGTAAATTTCATTTTACAGTCTCTGTTATGACCTCAACCTTTGTATCTTAGAATAATCTTACAATTTACCTGAACCAGAGTTATAATCAAGGATACATTTTTCTACTGTTCTGAATAAAAGTCAAAAATCTTCCCATGAAAAATGGGACAGAAATCATTTTAATGTAGTAAAGGTATCTTTATATGCCCACCCTTTACTGCACGTGTTGGAAAAACCACTCACCATAGGTGAGCAAAAAATAATTCTGGCGAGTAGAAATATTATAATATACTGTGGTATTCGCCACACTTAATGAAGCCTTGCCAAGTGTGGCGAGTGACTTTTGGGGGATTTTTCCAACCCTGCTTTTTCGTAATTTAATGTACTAATTAACACACAATTACATGGGAGGGGTGAGGGGAGGGGGTGGTTTTCTTATAGCAACCCACTACATTGTGGCCGAAACCATCACTTTTGACCACATATTCTGTTGGTATCTCAAGAAATAAATAAAACATTCCCATTTTTCCCACGGTTATAACCACCAGAATTGTAGACTTAATTTTCAGGTCTAACCTGAACCAAGATGAAGATATAACTTTTTAAAATAAATCATCTCCCCCGTATCAATTACAATATGAAATCCAAGAAGGCACTTATTTTAGGTGATCAGTGCACAGTTTGTTGTACACTTAGAAGTAACTTACTTCTCAAGTTCTAATCATCAACTAGAAAACACAGTGTCACTGGATGAAGAATTCTCATTCATTGTAAATATATATCTAAAATAAGTCTCTTAAAATGCAGCATTTCATTGGTAATATAAATCTTACATTGTTCAAAGTTAGGAAGACAATTTTTTCGGAGGCTGCAATCGTAGCATCTCCGCATCTGAAACCGCAATTGAAATACCTGACTCGCTATCAGGTACAGTGTAAAATGACAAACAACTTAACTATATGTTGTCAACACTTCTACAATTGAACCAAAAAGTTAAAACCATCTACAAGACAATGCTATGACAGTTTAGCGCTGATTTTCCAAGGTGACTGACTATACACGTTTAAGATACAGCCAAAGGATGTCCATTCCAGTGGCAGGGCGTAAGGGGGGTAGGGGGTGCACCCCCAATAATTGTCATTAGTGTTACTTTCCACCTCAATCAATAAAAAAAAAACTAGTGTTCCCCCCCGCCCCCCCTCCTCCACCCCAACCAATCATACATTTTGACAAAAGATGTTGTACCACTTTTGATAGAGGGTGGGTAAAGTTGTTAGACAAAAGTACGAACCTGGTAGTTTGCCCCCACCGCCAATAGACATCACACGCCCCACCCCTGGTCCATTCCCATGTGTTCTACACATAAAGAAAACAACCATTCCTAGATTCTGATCATTGAATGGATAGTACTGTAAATCAATTTTTGATTTTCACCTGTAGAAAAATACCTTTAAAATACAAATTTAAAATATGAATCTTTGATATAAACTTTTAGAAAAAGATGACAATGTTCTCCTTTGGCACATAATTATAACATTGAATAAAAACCCAGTCTTTTCACCCACAATAATATAATAATCTTTTCACCTTCATGATCATAACTGCTGTTATTTAAAACACATTGAGAGTACCTCCCTAAACAAGTTGGAATGAGGTCTAATTGTTATAAGTTTAAGTATTGGACTCCCCCTGGATGAGACACCAATTTATCGTAGGCTAACTCCCCAGCAAGTTGGTACTCACTTCAAAGCTCCAGAGTCAACTGGTAATTTTGCGGTGTGAGTCAGACACTCTACCACTGAGTTTATCACACTTCCCTGAGGTTTAATTAGCACACCTCGAATTCCACAGACTGGCCCACCCTATGCTATTTTAAAATAATCTTAATTTATTCCAGTACAACTACCACCTATACTAATCTTACTATGATGCTGTCATTTGGTTTCATTGCACATCTCTTTTGGCAAACAGGTCAAGGTTCAATCTTGCTGTGGTGTATCTGATTTTGTACATGACTCGCCACATTCTTCATCGGTGATGAGTTTGATCTCACCATGCTTGAGTGTAAAGAAATCCTCATGAGGTAAGTCCTGTGCTCTCATCTGCTTTTCCAGTTCTTTGGGGGGTTCATCATATGCCTGGAAGAAGAAAAAAAGTGTGATACAGTGGTGTAACTAGGAGGGGACAAGGACTCTTTTTTTGGACAGAATATCCTCAAATTGGTATTTAATTTAGTTCCTTATCTCCCCATGCACACCCACATACATCAAAAATCATAAACTTGCTGACATTGTTGGGGGGATCATAATATGCAGCCAAAAAATAAGAAAATTTGGGAAAATTTCAATATCACAATTATAAAAATTAAAGAACATAAAAGCAACAAATCTTCTGACAAATTCCTTTCAGAGGAACAAATACTCCCGTGACTTAAGATACATCACTGCAGGTAACTTTTCTTGAGGACAATATGAAAAGCTGAGAAGATGGATGAGTACACTGTAGCTGGGAAGTTTGCAACTGAGGGTGAGGTCTTGGATGATGGCAGCAGCAGCTGTCTTGTCGCATTTCTAGCAGCCATCAGTATAGATGGAGAGTTTTGTCTTTAATTTAGTTGTGGAGGTTGATGAAAAGGTTGAGGTGGGTTTGGGCTTTGTGATGAGTGGAGAGGTTCAGGTGGATGGAAGGGGGTGGGGTGGCCCACTGGCAGGAAGGAAAAGTGGGCCAGGAGAAGATACCAAGAGTAGCATGGTTGATGTCGAGATGATGGAGGTCAAGTTTGATGCATAAGCTGAAGAGAGGGATAGGGTTTAGTCTTATCAAAGAAAGTGGAAAAATTGGGTTACCTAATGAGGTTGTGGATAGGGTTTGGATGTTGGTGAGGGCTCTAAAAGCATAGGAAAGGCTAAGCTTTCTACACCTTAGCATAAAGGGGGTTTCGTTGGCTTTAAAATGAAGGCTGGTGATGGGGTAGGTTTGTAGGCGCCCAAGCAAAGCCTGGGCTTCATTTTGGATGGTGTTGATGTAGTTGAGGTACAGTAAGAGTTGAGAGCAGCACAGTAGACAATATTGCCGTAATCGAGCTGGGCATGAATGGTGAGCCTGAAGATTTTGAGGAGAGAGTGGGGGGTCCGCACACCAAGTAATGTTGGAGAGGAGGCGGAAAAGGTTGAACCAGTTGTTGCATTTCTGTTTTAGGTTCAAGATATATTGCTTGTAAAAGAGCTTGGGGTCTAGGTTTACACCCAGGAACTTAGTGTGGTCAACTTTTGGGATGCGATTGCCATTAAGCACAAGGTTCGGGTTGGGGTGGAGGTTGTTGAAATGACAGAAGTGCATGCAGACTGTCTTATCTTTGGAGAATTTAAAACCATTATTGTTGCACCAGTCTTGCAGCCAGTTGAGGCTAAGTTGGAGCCTATTTCCGACAAGAAAAGCTAGGGGAGGAGAAGAAGGTTAAAATTGTCCACGTAGAGGGCACATTAGATGTTGGGGTCAAGGTTGTCCGCAATGTTGTTAATGCTCCCCTACTCTTTAAGAGAGTGGGGGAGAGGATGCTGCCTTGGAAGACACCTTTTTTGGGGATAGGGGTTGGAGATCTGCATGTGGCCAATTCAAACTTGGAACTGTCTGGAGAGGAAGTTTTGAATAAAGATGGGGAGGTGGCCTCTGAGGCCGATGGTGTGAAGCTTGCGAGTAATGCCCTATTTCCAAGTAGTGTCGAAAGCTTTCTCAAGGTCGAAAAAGATGGCAATGAGGTGATCCTTTTTAGCAAAGGATTCCAGAATGGCTGTGTCAAGCATGATTAACTGGTCCAAGCTAGGTATTGCAACGTTTCCAGAAGCCGCTTTGGTAAGGGGAGAAGATTCTGTTGGTCTCAAGAAACCACTTAAGTCTCTGGTTGATGATCCTTTCCATATATTTGCAGAGACAGCAGGTGAGGGTGATGGGGCAGTAACTAGAGGGGTCGGTGCTGTCCTTCCCCAGTTTGGGAAAGGGGGTGATGAGAGCTGTCCTCCAGATAGGGGAAAGTAGCGTGAGGATCAAATGCAGTTGAGGATGGTGAGTAGGGTAGCTGTGGCCTTGTTGGGGAGGTGTTGGGTAGGAAAAAGTCAAAAGAAGGTTAGGACAAGATAAACTAGAACTAAATGTCACTAATGCATCACAGGTTTGCACTTATCAATTAATCTTGAAAATATGATCAGCCTCAATTCCCTTTCCTTCCCCTCCTCCAATTTTAGTCACTCCGTCCTTATGCAGAAACAAAACTACACTCCAAATTTCATATACATTTTATCATCAGTTCTTCAGGTATGGACATACAAACAAGCAAGCAGAAAAACAAACAAACGCATGCAAAAATATACCCTCTTTCCAACTTTATTAAAGGTGGTAAATATACTATATCCAGTATTTCTGCTCTACTTGAAATTTTATACTCCTTTAAATTGCCTTTAAGAGAATTTACAAACAGACTACATTAATCAACCCAAATCTCTAGGTGACACTGGACCTTCAGGGGGTCAGGACCATATCATTGAAGACATTTCCTACCTCATTGGTCAGTCTAAATGTTCCCCAGTGTATTCCAACAGATTTCTTCGCTTGAACATCTTGATGAATCCTGACAGCCTCCTTCGGATCAATGTGTTGGCATCTCATTACTTCTCTACAAGTAGGAAACAATCAAGTAGGAAATCAAGCAAGCTTTTAATCAACATCAGATTCATCAAATTGTTTACTTCAAAATGGTCAACAAAATTCCAAACATTACACTACACATAAAAAATCCTCTTCCGCACCATTTATGAATGCTGAACAATACCCCACCAAAACTCTACCCTATCCACCCACCTGCCCTTCCCATCCACCCACCTGCCCTTCCCATACACCCACCTGCCCTTCCTATCCACCCACCTGCCCTTCCTATCCACCCACCTGCCCTTCTTTTCTATTGACCTTCTTTAACGCACCATTTGTCCACCTAATTTTGCTATGAATGAGATATTGAGATCTTCAATCATACAACAATTTGTTTTTACCTTAAATTGTTCATAACCACCTCTCTCATTTATGAGAGGAATGAGCCCCCTGCCCCCACCCCCTCCCCCAATCACCACAACCATGCTGGTATCACTGTTATTTCTTATTCATTTTGGATGACAAGTCAAAACAAACATACAATTTCAAAAGACTGAATTCAATCAACAATTCATCAGTCATACAGTACATTTAATCCCAAGAAATTTATGTACAAAACAAAATAAAATAAGTGTGTGTGCCTTAGCCATCATAAACCAGAAAATGTGAAAAGGCATATTATCATTTTCATTGCTTGTCAGATCTGTTGCTTGCACATTTTAATTGATAACCATTGGCTGAGCCGAATTAGCTAACAGAAAATACTCATGAAAGAGAATATACATACCTTGGTTTATATGCACCTATTGGTATAGCAGCCAGATTGAATGGTCCATATCTTCTCCCAATCTCCTTGAAGACTTTATCATTGTACCCAGTGTCTCCTGCAAAAAAGAATCTGGTTTGCGGTCCTATGACCACCCACGATCCCCACAAGGTGGCAAACTGATCCAATCCTGAGCGAATACTCCAGTGTTGCGCCGGAGTGAAAATAAACTTAGTTTCTGGGAATGCCTTTAAAGCATATTTCTCCCACCAACACAATTCAATAACATTTTGGCATCCACGTTTCAAGAACCAGCTCTTCATTCCCTTGGGGATCAGCCAGGTCAATTTGTCGTTGAATCGTTGGTTTAACATGTGAACGCTATTCTTATCAAGATGATCGTAATGATTGTGGCTAATAAGTACGGCATTTATTGCAGGTAATTGCTCAACTGAAATTCCACACGGACGATAACGTTTGTAGCCTAAAAGCGAACCCAGAAACCGAGACTGGATTGGTCCAGCAAATCTACTGAAAACTGGATCGGTCAGAATTGACATTCCATTTAGCTGGACAAGAAGAGACGCATGTCCAATCCACATCACCCTGCATCCTCTGGGTGGTGGCTTTTTCAGCCTTTCAAGTTCTTCTTCAGAATGCTGATGAAGTGGAAGACTTTTGTCCAATATCTGCAAACAAAAATGACACCAGTATAACCTTGATAAATCAAAAGTTTCAGAAGCAAGTACACTAACCTTCAGACGCAACCTACATGTACTGTAGGGAATCCTAATAAAACTATCACATTTCGGTCGAGTGCTCCAGTAAGTAAAAATATGCTTATGAAATAATATTGGGAAAGATTTGCAGTTGGAGACAAAAGGATAAAACAGACAAGGACAATATTTCTAGAAAGTAAGGACCTAAAGCGATGATTCTTAACAGGTGGCCCGTGGGCCAAATCTGGCCAGCCAGACAATCCACTCTGGCCCACGAACAAGTCGTAGTGGGTAAAAAAAATTCAAATGATATTAGTAAAAATCCCCAAATACTTGGGTTTATTTTGGTTTTTCCTAGATAGATCTGTGCACTATAACATTGCGGCTTATCAAGCAAAATGTTATCTTTAGTTCCGCTATAAAATGGGCAGACTAGCAGCTTGTCAAAGGAAGGCTGATAAGAGACTGCCGACATCTGTACATACAGTACATCCTTCTTATCGCGCTCTCAGCTTGTTTGTATTCAGGGATTGTTTGACATGTTTTGTTTGTCAGGTGATGCTGGTTTTGTCATGCGATTGGCCCAAGGCCTGAGGCTGTTGTGAAATGATGGCCCTTGAAAAAAATTAATTAAGAACCCTTGACTTAAAGGATCTAACATTTATGTACTGTATTGGCAAGAATGGGATATTTTGGCTTGCTAATCTCTAAGCTTTTAAAAGCACATTTCTGGACAAAAATATATGTACTGTATTGGCAAGAATGGGATATTTTGGCTTGCTAATCTAAGTGTTTTTACATCTTGCCAAATTTACACCAGTGCCGCTGGGAGGGGGGGAAGAAAGCGGTCAAAGGGGGCATTGCAGGCCAGTATCCTAGAGGGCCCGGCTCATAATGGCCTGTACTGTAAAAATGAAGAAAAGGAATTTAAGTTCAAAGTGGGTGCCCCAAAAATTGCCAAAAATCCATGCTTGACAGTGGTAAAAACGGTGTAAAATTGGAACAGAAAATGGGTAAATAAATAAGTGATGATCAATTTTTGTTTGTTTTTGCTCTTCAAAATTTCTGGATATAGGGCCCAGATTTTCAATTTTTCCGCCATGCTCCGTAAGCCTCTCAGCAGCTCTGATTTCACCATACATAAAATCAACAAAGCGAAACCAAACAGTGATTCTGTGTATAAAAACATACCTCTGTGCTTGGTATAGTACTAGCATCATGGTAATATCTCAACGTCCACTTCAGTAGGGTGAAAAATGATGGTAAAGCAAAGTTCCACTCTGCTGGAGGTGCAAAGTAGCTTCCAAGTAACCCATGTTTAGTTTGAGGCTTAAAAGATTCATCAATTCCATCACTGCTATCTGAAAACAAACAAAACCTCCCCTCAATTACATTTATGTATATTCAACAAAATTTAAGTAAATTGAAAGACGCAGGTTGTGTTATCAATGTTCAACCTGAAAATGGCTGTTTTACTTCTAAAGTTGAATGTGAAATGTACTAAAAAAAAAAGTTAAAGGATTAGTGTATCAAGCATGGCCATCTTTTATGAAAGAGGACTTCAAAAAAAACAAAATGATGAAGAAAGCTTTCAAAATTGTACTCCTCTAAGGAGATATTCAAGTTTAAAGCTGTCTTATCTGTGTAGAAATGACTGGTGTAGCAACTATGGAAAGTTGGTGTCTTTAGTCTCACAATTTTTAACAATTGTGTATATTAAAGAAAAGTTTATTTAAATTTTTTCACTTTTTAAATAATTTATCCTCAAACTTTCTGCAGGTGGCATATCACAAATACCCTTCCTACATTCAATTTTACTACTTTTTTTGATATATATCCCATGGTTTTCAGTCACAAATTGCAGGACAAAATATGATAGAATACATAAAGACTTGTGGAATCTGAGGCAATGACATCACAAGTAGTCTGATTTCAGTCATTTCTCTACAAATGATACCAAACTTTAAATTTGGATATCTCCTTTATCTTTTAATACTTTCTTTACTACTTTGTTCATGTTCAAGTCTTCTTTCATCAGTTCAGGAGATTCCCCTCTTCAGGAGAAAAATTATTTTCCCCCGAAAAAGAGAAAGCCTATGTAAATTATGTAACTTCCAGATTTCCATTTACAAGTGCTTTTACCTACAGTTTTTAATTAGCTGTCATTCGTATGTGCAATGTGACCAGACTAGACTGCCATGTGTGCATATCTTTTTGTGCAATGGACATTCTCTTTCTTGTTTGGTACTAGATGGTGTCTGCGTTACTTCGATACTCCCCGGCGAAAACGGGCCAGAATTTGGAAGTTTGTCATTAAATTTCTTTTGATGACGTCCATTTTGGAATTGGATAATTTGTAGATTAATAACTACAGATTTTGAAAATGCAAAAATGAAATTGACCTAATTAGTTATGAAATTTCTAGAACCTATACAAGTTGACATAGCATTATGCTGTTTCATTAGAGGCATCATGGGTAATCTTCAATATGGCTTCTGAGATTTTTCCCTTTTCAAGGAAAAATAATTTTCTCCTGAGAAGAATCTCCTGAAGAGAAGAATCTCCTGAAGAGGAGAATCTTCTGAAGAGGAGAATCTCCTGAAGAAGAGAATCTCCTGAAGAGGAGAATCTCCTGAAGAGGAGAATCTCCTGAAGAGGAGAATCTCCAGAAGAGGAGAATCTCCTGAAGAGGAGAATCTCCTGAAGAGGAGAATCTCCTGAAGAGGAGAATCTTCTGAAGGAGAATCTCCCGAAGAGGAGAATCTCCCGAAGAGGAGAATCTCCTGAAGAGGAGAATCTCCTGAAGAGGAGAATCTCCTGAGGAGAATCTCCTGAGGAGAATCTCCTGAAGACGAGAATCTCCTGAAGAGGAGAATCTCCTTAAGAGAAGAATCTCCCAAAGCACAAAAAAAACACTTTTTCCCGCACTTCTCCCTTCCCCCCCCTAACCTTCTTCCCTTCCCCTCCCTAACAAATTTCCACAAGAAAAGACAAAAAACTGTTTAGGCCCGTCTTTCCTTTCTTTGATCATTTGCACTTTCCTTTCCAGGACATTTTGCAGTTTAGCCAGGGATCTGTTATTTGGGATCCCTTAACCCTTACTCTACAATGCAGCGATATTATCGCCGTTTTGACCCCACCTCTTAAGCACGTTTCAAAAAAGTGCTGGTACGGTAAAGGTAATCAACCCACGACAAGTGTGCCAACTCAAAAATGTATGCAGCATGGTCCCGGTGGGCAGACCACTGGGTCACTGAAGTGGAACAAGCCCGACTCTGCTGCTCAGAAAACAGACAACCCTTCAATAATCAGCCTGTGTTTAACCCTTACCCTACCACACGGCGATATTATCGCTGTTTTGGGTGCCCCATCTTTGACCCCGCCTCCCAATCAAGTTTCAAAAAAGTGTTGGTAAAGTAAAGGTTTAATCAACCTGCGACAAGTATGTCAACTCAAAAACGTATGCAGCATGGTCCCGGTGGGCAGCCCACTGGGTCACTGAAGCGGAACAAGCCTGACTCTGCGGCTCGGAAGACAGAGGACCCTTCAATAATCAGCTTGTGTTTAACCTTTACTCTACCACGCGGCAATATTATCACTGTTTTGGGTGCCCAATTTTTGACCCTGCCTCCCAAGGGTGTTTTTTGTAATACTCCCGGGGTTTTTGTCATATTCCAGTGTTTTTTTGTAATATTCACGTGGTTTTTTGTAATTTTTCTGTGTTTTTCTGTAATGGTCCCGTGTTTTTTTGTAATATTCCCGTAGTTTTTGTAATATTCCCATGGTTTTTTGTAATATTCCCGTGGTTTTTTTGTAATATTCCCGTGGTTTTTTGTAATAGTCCCGAGAATTTTTGTAATAGTCCCGTGGTTTTTGTAATATTCCCGTGGTTTTTTGTAATATTCCCGTAGTTTTTGTAATATTCCCATGGTTTTTTTGTAATATTCCCGTGGTTTTTGTAATATTTCCGTGGTTTTTTTGTAATATTCCTGTGCTTTTTGTAATATTCCCGTGTTTTTTTGTAATATTCCCGTAGTTTTTGTAATATTCCCATGGTTTTTTTGTAATATTCCCGTGGTTTTTGTAATATTTCCGTGGTTTTTTTGTAATATTTCTGTGCTTTTTGTAATATTCCCGTGGTTTTTGTAATATTCCCGTGGTTTTTGTTGTAATATTCCTGTGGTTTTTGTCATATTCCCATGGTTCTTTTAATATTCCCATGGTTTTTTGTACAATCTTATTTAAAAGATCATACTTTTAGAGCCAATTTGGTACAAAAATCAGATTGATATCGTATTCTGTTCAGGAGATTTCCCATTTGCATTTTAAAGTTTTTATACAGTATGATGAATTCATCTTTGATGATGTCATAGAGACAATTTCATTGCAAATGTTTATTTCTTTGAAAGTTAATTGGTTGTTTCTGTGATTAGAAACAATTTTCCAAAATTTATTGAAGTAAGGTACAGTATATTTGGCAATGTATATAAATACCTAACTTTCATCAATTTATTTTTCTAGCAGGTTTTACTAATAAAAAAGGATGATAGATTTTAATGAAATACATCAACTTTGTGGGAGAATGTGTTGCTGTGATGTCATACTGAGCCTTTTCCTATTCATTTATTGGCTTTTTTTTTTTGTGAACCTTTAAATTGTAATATCTCCTGGTGGGAATAACATATGAACATGATTTTTGTACTAAATTGTTTCTAAAATGTCTCTCTTTCTCATGAAAGGTTACAAAAAAATATTGGAATATTCCTTGAAGTAAAAACATTTATCTTGGGTCATTTGTTTTGAGTCTGGACATTCCTGATTATCTGTTCACTTGGTGTATTCGATTTCATCTACTAATGTGGTCACTTTTTCTTCACACTCTTATCTTCTCTTGTTCTTATTTGGTGACCCTGGTAAACTGGTTACTTCCTGTGTTAATCACATTCTTGACTGGAAAGGTTTTCTTTGTTTATACTATGGGGATACAGTAGATCGCCTGTTACAGTAATTTTGAGAAGTTATTTACTTTTCTGAGGCAGAGACACTTGCAGGATGCTGGTCATGTAAAGTTTTATGTTACATTGTAGAAGAAAATAATTATTTGAAAAGTTGTACTGTAAATACAGTATTGTATTATACATTTGTGTGAGTTTTGCACCAGAAACAGCACTCTCTGTTTATCTTTGTTCCCGGAAAAAAACAATTAGAAGTAAGGTATATTTGGCAATGTATATAAATACCTAACTTTCATCAGTTTATTTTTCTAGCAGGTTTTACTAATTAAAAAGGATGATAGATTTTAATGAAATACATCAACTTTATCAAAAAGATCAAGGTTGCAGGGCCTGCAACACTTGATCTTCTTTTGCTTTGTTTTTCTGTCCTGGCACTCAGGACAAGGCAGGACTAGCTAGTATTGCTGAGTACAGTAAATACTGGAAATCTGCCATCTTGATACTCTCAACTCTCCAGAACAAAACATTGCAGGTAGGGATTACAAAAATTAGACCAGAAATCAATAATATCATGTCTTAGGATTTGCATGTTTGATTTTGAAGCAAAAAGGTGATCTTGAACTTATTGTAAGATTTAAAAGGGAACAAAACATCTTTTGCCAATTTTTGTTAGCAATTTTTGAGTTCTTACCTTTTTTAAGCTACTTTTTCTCAAATTTCTGTATATGACCCCCATAAAAAAAATATAAAAATATGACCCTTATTAAAAGTTACATTTTATGAAAGAAATATCCGAGTACTTTAAAATCATACCAAGATAGGACTTTGGTGAAGTCCCTATTTTATTTTTAGAAAAAAGTGGTTTAAAAACAGCGATAATGTCGCCGCATGGTAGAGTAAGGGTTAATATTTCTCCTATGTCATGTTTGATATATGAAGGTTTTCATTGAAATGATTGATGTTTCACATATTATGTATTAAAACATGTACGGTAATGATTGTTTCATGGTTTTCTTTCAGTGAACCTCTGATGACGAAGAAATTAATAGAAGTTTAAAAAGCCAAAGTGACTTTGTTGGGTCTTTGATGTTGTCGGTGCGTTTTCTCTGTAACCTTTAGCTACAGTTGGTTGGAGTCCTAATCGTAATGATAGTTATATTTTCTCCAAAGTTTGGAGTCCTAGTTGTATTGATTCTTTTTTTTTGCATGTGGAGGTGGAGATGTAGTCGTAGATGTTGCCTTTGATTTAAGAACGAGATGATATTGATGTTGTTGTAGCCTAGGCCCTAGGTCTTTCTCTTCCCAGTCTGGAGTCGTGGTCGAGTACTACTGTAGCTATTAATCATATCCCACAATACACTTTTTGACATACTGATCGCATGTACAGTGGGTTATTTACACTTTCCATACATAAAGGTGAAGGTGTGTTGAACGTTATGCACTTGTCAGTTGTATGACTCACCCCTTCTACCCATGGCAATTTTTTCTTCTTTCTTTTTCCTCAAGAAAAAAAAAGCTAATACGATATAAAAATCTAACACGATAAACAATCAATCTTTGTATGCTATCTTGTAAAGAATTCTTTCCCTTATGCAACCAAAAACTGGGGCTGATTATCCTGTCTCAGTTTGAAGACAAACACTAAAGAAATGATTTTCAAGTGAGACTCGAACACACACTGTGCTATTAAAGTCAGTAGTGTAGGCTATATCTCCGATTCCGGCGGAATGCTTTGCACATACAGTATTTCCACCTCAATGGTAGATTCGGTGATATCTGTCTTATGGAATGTCCTTCCATGTCTCTATTGTTTTTATTTTAACTAGTTTATTCTGCACAATTTCTCATTCTTCTTTCGTCTGACATTATTGAACGTATGATACATAATTCGTATGCACTACATGCACTGTTTAAACGGGTAAAAATACAAGCTGTCATCAGCTTGAATGCATTTCACAAAAATCATACCAATCTAATGATATATTTAAGTTTTTGTTCAAAATAAATTCATGCAAGATTTTTCTTCTATATTGTTTTAATTTATTTAACATATTTTTTGATAATGAGAATGTGTATTATCCATTTTTCAATATACATATACACAGTTGACTAATACATTGAAAGATATTGCTTTATTGTATAGTCTGCAATATCCCTTTTAGCACTTTATTGTGGTAAACAATACTCGCTTTGTCCTTTTTTTTATGTACATGTGCTGTGGCATTTGAGTTGAATCCTAACTGTGTTGAGTGCCAACGAACACATTAAGGAATACCATAACAATTTTTTTTTTTAAAGTTATTCTTACGAAGTATAAATTTTAAATGTGTTTACCCAAATTGATATTCTTGATTGAATATTGAGTGCTGTGAAACGTTTTGAAGGTAGTAGTATAATGGCACTGTCCTTTTATGATTTGTGAATTTATTTGTAAGTTAATGTGCTGATTGAAATAAAAACTTTTCAGTCAGCATGGCTGTTATGGTCGCGATCGCAAGTCGGATGCAACTGGGTTGCAAAAAATATATATATTGAGTCGGAGGTATTTTCAATGGGCCGGTCGGGTTATTCCAAACCAATAATTTCTTAAAGATGGCCTGGATCAATTTACTTCAGACCCATTGACTTTGCACAGAGGTGATTGATCTGGGGTACTGTACATGTAAGTCGTTTCACAAAAAATGTCAATCACCTAAGTGACTGAGGGGTGCATTAATGTACATCTTTTGTCCACCCACTTTGGTGCAATGACTCACCTTGTCTGGGGGTGTGGGGGTGAGTCACACAATTGACAAGTGCACCAGGCTGGGAAGTTTGCCTTGCGTGCACAAGTCCTGGCCCACGCAGCTTGCTCCGCGGTTTGGCACCTGGCCCGTGCACAACCCGCTAGCCATAGGTCTGACCATGCATGTGATCAGCCATTGATGTTTAAACTTAACTAGGAAGAAGATGAAGTTAAATATAAGTTACAAATCACTGAATTGAACAACTAACTACTGGTTATGATCTCATGAACTTCAACCATGCAGATTTCTGTGAAAATAAGCCATACCCGAACATCGGCTATAACATCAAGAGTCACTTGCCCATGCAAAATGAAAACAATCCAGTCTGGCAAGTGCATTAGGCTACCAAACTTAGGCCCATGATCGATGGGGCAAAATTCCCTCCAAACTTGATACATGTATCTTACCATATTATGAGCCTTTCTTTGTTTTAGTGCACAAAAAGGCAAAATTAGAGAACCCCTTATGCTTGTTTTAGCGAAAATGTTTTTCCCAGTCAAACCTTCAAAGTTTCTGTCACTTACGAATTTTGTTTATGTTGATGTCATATTACAGTACTTCTATGGTTGTTGTACAGCTGATTGGCTAACAACTCATGCAGATTTAAATAGATTCAACTACAAGTAAAGAATTTTTATCGAACTTTGACCTCATGAATAATCAACAAAATTTACTTCTGCAGTCTTAAAGTAATGGCTGAATAGCTGTTTGCATCGCGAACAGAAGACCCAAAAATAAATTTCAAATTCAAATTTCAAAGTAAGTTTTAAACGACAGGATTTTGTAGATAAAACAGTAGATCTTCTGTGAACCTGGTTATGAAAGATTTTTATAAGCATAGCATAGCAAGGTTTAACGTCCCGAAAGCATCCAGTGCTGGACATTATATCAAGATGGCCACAGCCTTTGATAACCAGTTGTGAACTCACTGGTTGCAGACCCACCAATATTTGAGTGAATAATATTTTCAGGGAAGCTGTGTAAAGTTGAAGAAAGTTACCACAAACAAATTTGTGGTTGATCTATATTGGGGTACATTGAAAAAACCATAACCTTCGTGCGGCTGCAGATCAGTAAAGAACAGAATTATGTCAGCATACAAAAACGGGTTAAAGTGAAAGAAATTACGGACAAATGGTTCCATAAACTATCTAGTACTATGAGCAGGCCCTACTTGTAGGACTATGATTTTGGAGTCGTAATGATACTTGGAAAGTTGTGTTGGATTCTGCAGTTGTACCCAATACTTATTTCATATGAGAGTAACCTATTCAAAATCTAAACCAACTAATAAAATCAGCGAGTCAAAATCTTATTCCTATCTCAAATTATTCTCTGTCAATGACATTCATTGTAATAATATACAAATCTAGGCTGAAGACATCAATGCATGTTACTGACTGTTAACGTGTTGTATAAACGCATGGCCTCTGCGGTACCATCTACATCATGTCAGGCCCCCTAGTAATTTTAAAAAATAACTTCTTACTTGGTTCCATATTTCAAGGTTTCCGCTGTTCTTTCTTCTTCTTCGGACTCTGATTAAAACAAATGACACTTGCAACTTTCTTGACCTTTTAAAGTGTAACTTTAAGTTATAACTTGACCAGATAATGCATGATGTATCAAGTTGTATCGTCGGACTGATGCCAGCCGTGGTAGTCTGGCTACCGTTTAGTGATGGCTGGCCTTGTACGGCAATCCTAATGTCGACCCGTACTGGTGATGATGTATGATAACTAAGCACGATGTAGGGCCAACTGTCACTGTGTTAGTCTGCATATAGGTAGGGGGCCTATGCAGTTAATATTCACTCAGCTCGCAAGGACTAAGTTTCCGATAAACAGATAAACAAATAACGTGCTTGCACTGTTTATCTGGTAGTTAGCTACTACTTTGCATATCATACGGCACTCAAGTTGGGTAACTCCATAGCTGGAGCTTTGCACTTAGCGTCGCATCACATACTTCATCTGAATATAATCCTTCTAGACGATGGACGCCAACCGAGCGTAGCAAAAGTATGAGAGAGAAAAAAAAAAAAAAATCAGTTAATAAGTTGAGTAAGTTTTGCTTTGAAACGACTTAGACTTGGTGCATGCATAATGTCTGGTGGTAAAGGATCATCAAACATAAGGGCTCCCTGAAAATCTTCCCCTGTCAACCATCATTTCCTAATGTCTTTTATCGTGGTAGTTTACATGATGATATGATTTATTATTGTCTTTATCTTCACTCAGAATGGTGTTGTGAGACATTCTGTGACTTTCTGTCTTATAAAACTAACTTAATTGTGTGTTTCATATCAAGGTCTAGAGTCAGACAGTAGGTATATGAGCAAACAACAGACCGGATGTAACTGGATGTTGGCAAGACTAACTTATCAAAACAAAATACATGTGTTCTTAAGTTTTTCTCCCATGATTTGCGAATCTCATAGGCGAATCGTTGTAACGACGACGACGAGTGAACACACAATTACAATGACGGGGTCGTCGCCTGCGTATTCGGTTATGATAGTAACAATGCTATCACGAAACGCTCAATACGACAGGTACGACGTACGGACAGATAACATCGTCAATGTCCACGGCCTTTGATAACCAGTTGTGGTACACCCAACCCAGGCTTGAACCCAAGGCCTCGTGGTCTGTAGACAGGTATGATAACCGCTACACCAAAGTAGGTACAGTAGATATAAAGAACATCCATGTTACGGCTTTATATTTTTGTGTGATGTGCTTTAATTGGATCATGGAGCAGTATCTTCATGTTCAGAGGCAGGTGTGGCTGTTGTGTTTGGAAGTATATTTAACTGTTGACCAGTTTATTGTTATCTCTGTGTCACCTCTGCTGGTGTATAACTTCAAGAGTACAAAACAATTGTTAAATAGATGGCAACAAAAAATAAAATGAATAAGATTCAGCCTGTAGCATGTACAAAAATTACAACCTTTAAAAAGGGCTGCAGTCATGGCATTTAATTTTTTTGTATGGATAGTAATAAAGAAAACAGTGGCGTATCTAAGGGGACGGGGCTTCGCCCTCTAAAAAATCATATCCTCCCCCCTTAAAACAGAAAAACATTTAATTTCTGCGAAATTTTCATGAATTTTAAGGAAATCTTCGTCAATTTTCGGAAAATCTCCTTCATTTTTTGGGAAATTTTCTTTCATTTTCGTGAAATCAAAGAGCTTGAAGCTCTTTGGTGAAATCTTATTCACTTTCCAGGAATTTTCTTTCAATTTCCAGAAATATTCTTCACTATCCAGTAAAGCAAGCTGTCAATTCGAGAAATTCTCAGGAAGTTTTGCGAAAAACGAACAAAATTTCCAACAATTTGACGTATTTCCCTTCCATTTTATGTTAATAATTTCACACTTTCATCAACCAGGAAATAGAACCCCTTTCGGGGGCCCTAACTTCTATAGCCTCTGTCCTCCCTAATCTGAAAACGCCTTTCAGTGTTTTTTTTTTTTTTTTTCGGGAGGCTTAAGCCCGGGCCCTCGAAAAAGAAAAGCTAGACAAGACCCTTAAAGAAAGAGAACAAAGTTATGTAGGTTTTAATTTATTCATTATGAAATAGAATAGCTACGTAAGACCATCTGCAACTTGGTTCTCTGAAATAAATTCCACCCACAACGAATTTGACAGGTTGTAAGGTTAGTGTGTACGTGATGGACGCTAACAATTTCTTAACCAGTTAACTTAGCTCTTTAAGTTTCAGAACCGCATCCGGTGTAGTCAACATACGCTATAGCCACTACATGGCCGCTATACAAGTATTGCAAGTATTACCTAGCACGCAGTGCATCAGGCTATCGAGTGAGGTGTTTATCTCACTACATCATGTGAGACTAGCCTCTTTCATTTCAAATTTTAAATACTTCTCCTTCACTATCTCTTTGTGACTTTTCAAAAAATATTTCGGTGTAATAAATATTTTCTATTATGTTTCTGAAACAGTAAAAATGTCTAAATAATACTATTCCTCGTATCACTTTTTAGACCTGGCTATTAAGATATTGGATTGGCACCGGAAGTTTTCGTCTACATTCCCTCAACATTGCCAATTTACATGACTTTTGCGAATAAAAACAAGATCATAAATTTATATAATTAGTGTTGCTGAAATTGATTGTAACATAGTAACCATTAAAATACACTTTCAATAAATAGCACATAATTTGAAGTCAATATTCTTTAAAATATTCAATAAAATTTAAAATATAGTTCCAATTAAAAGATGGCCGCTTTTGAGCATGGAGTTTACAATGCTAGACTTGTCGAGGCCTGAGAGCCACGACAGAAGAAAAAAAGTGGGGCAATAGTAAGGAACTATCATACGACGAAACGTGTATAATAAAATATAAAATATTATATTATTAGTATAATATATGATTCTTCTTCTTATTATTATTAAAGTTATATATTCGCAGGTTCAACCATGGAGCTAGGGCAAGGGGCGTATGAAGTGGGAAGAGGGGAAGCTACCATCTGAGAGGATTTCACCTGTCCGGTTTGTGTGCTTTCTGTCCGGCAACTGGGAGGTAAAATCAAGGAATTATTAATATAAAATTCGTATAGATTATTAGAAAATGTGGTAAAATTTGACATCAATTTTCCCACAATTTTCCCCAAAATAGAGAAAGCTTCCCGAAAATTACAGAAAGCTTTCCGAAAATAAAGGAAGTTTCCCTAAAATTGAAGAAGATTCCTCGACTAGCAGCAACGTTTTCATGAAAACCTAATTTACCATATGATGTGCAATCTTACGAAGCCCGGGAAGTGACAGGATTTTTTTTTTTTTTTAATCTCGTTCCCACGAGGAAATGAGAACAAAGAACAATTTGTTATGTCACTTCCCGGGCTCCGTACTATTTTGCCACTTGTAACCGGGAATTTTTTAGACTCTTTCCTCCCTGAGAGGTCACTTCCTACGGCCGTGGAAGGAAGGGGTTGGGGTATTACATGGATCACTACACATTACATGCAGAAGTCATAAAAGGAAGAAAAAATACTGTTTCAAGGCAGAAAAAAATAAGCAAACTAACTAAGGGTCAAGCTTGCAGAAAGCATCATTACCAGTCCGGTTCGTACACCCGATAAAGAGCACAGTTGTGTTTTCCTGATCGGAGAACAGTTTTGTTTTCCCGATCGGGGGATCCTATACAGAAGTATCCCACAATGCATCTTTGCATCTTTGCTAGACCTATATTATTTGTTTATCAGATTCGTCAATTATGTTTATTCTAACTCACAACCTCTTTTCCCCTGTATTGTTCTTGGTAACATACTCTAGAGCCTCCGACTCTCTGAACTTCTTACGTTCGTCACAACCCCACTTGTTTCAGGCCTCAAATTTGCCTCTAAATGCCCCACAAACTGGCTACCTTGTCTTGTTTGGTCTGAGTGATTATTCAAATCACACACTCACAACTTATCTATGTATCGATGGGCAGTTACATTCGTACAGATCAAGTTGGAAATTGTCAAAATTCAAGTCACACAAGAGAAAATTACTTCTCTTATTCCTTACCCTTTCTGGTGATATCGAAAGCAATCCTGGACCCACCCCAAAATTTCCTTTCAAACAATGCAATAAATCTGTCAAAAATAACCAGAAAGGTATTTGTTGCGATGACTGTGACTCGTGGGTGCATAGTAAGTGTGCAGGCATTATAAATGCAGCTTACAACACCCTTGCATCATCAACCGATGATTGGTTTTGTTCGGACTGTTTGGCTCCTTGTGGCCTGTGTGGACTTCAGTGTAGGAGATCTGATAAAGCAGTACAGTGTGACAATTGTGATCAATGGATCCACACTAAGTGCTGCAACATTGATGACTCAAAATACAGCGACCCCATGCATTCTAGCTGTACCTGGATATGTGATACTTGTGACTTCATGAACTTCTCCGATTCTTTCTTCTCAACTAACAATTCTATCAACTGTGCTAACTCATATGAGGCACTTCAAAGTTATTCTTCCGGCCTTGACTCAGGGTCCAACCACCACCCCGATGTCAAATTAATAACTAATCCAAAAAAGGTAAAAAGGAAGGTTCTAAAATTTCTTGTTATCAACTTTCAAAGTGTTCGAAACAAGAAAGCCTCCATTGAAAGTCTTATAAAGACAAAACAGATGTCATTAAAGCCGAAATCAACTGAAATTTTTCCCGACAACTATACAGTCATTCAAGATAGAAGTACAAATGGTTATGGTGGTGTATTACAGGCAATAAAAAATGACCTGATTTTCACTGAGCTCACTAAACTAGACTTGAGATCATCTGACCAAATTCCAATTCCCTAAGATGTATAAAGAAACTTTTACAGGCCCAGTCACAATGACCTTACTAGTTGAGTTGAGGGGAAAATGCTGACAAAAACAATGTTATTCTTGCTGGGGATTTCAACCAACCTAACATTGACTGGAGCCAAAACATTATTTCAGGCACTAACGCTTTCTCCGAAGCAGCCAAAATGCTTCTTGAAGTGGCCGATTCATTCAACCTCACTCAAATGTTGCAGTCACCTACTAGAAATAAGAGCATTCTTGATTTTGTATTTACTATCAACTCACCAGTCTGCCAGTTGTTAATTCAGCTAACGCCATACCCGGTATAAGTGACCATGATTTTGTTGAACTGACCCTAAACATCTCCCCTCCTCGTAAAAAGTTGCCTAAACGTAAAATCTATTTAAGGAAAAAAGCTAACACAGAACGCATAAAAGAAGACCTGTCTAAACTTAAACTGCGATATTATTCTAAATTCAATAGCTCATCCATTAATCAGTTAATGTTGATGAAAAATAGAATTTCTTTGAAAAGGAAATTAAACTGATTATTGAAAAAAGAAAACACCTCACAAATTCACCTCAACTAAACTAAATCTACTTTGGGTCACCCATATCCAACGCCATCTCTGCAAGAAAAAAACATAAACTGTTCAAGAAAGCTAAGAAAACTCAAGAAATCCATGACTGGAATACATATAAAAGCTTTAGGAAATCTGTCTGTTAAAACATCAAAGAGCTAGAAACAACTTCAGATCTGTAATAAACTTAAAAATTCCCTAGCTAAAAACTCTAAGGCATTTTGGTCCTACATAAAAAGACTTAAAAGTAATTTCGTGGGTGTGCCAGACCTTATGAACAACGGTAAACTTTGTAGTGACAGTATGACTAAAGCTAACATTCTAAACAACCAGTTTTTCATCGTTTTCACAGAAGAATATACCTCTCAAATCCCTGTAACTAAATCACTCACCACCAACAAAA
>JAIGNY010003348.1:65000-185000 GCA_020152595.1 Chiridota heheva
AGAAAGATAAGAGCGGAAATTGACCCAGTTAGTTTTAGAAAAGAGAGGGATATCCTTGTTATAATGAGGGCCAGGCACAGACTGGAAGGATAAAGGGCTGGTAGAGATAAGAATAGGAAAATGATCACTGTTAAGGTCATGGCAAGTAGTGTCATTTTAAAAGAGAGGAGTAGCATGGGAGTTAGCAAGGACGTAGTCCAAGATAGAGGTACTGCCCGCGGGGTGCTGATAAGTAGGGTGTCCATAAGGATTAAGGATAGAGTGGGTAGAGGGAGTGATGGCACAAATAAGAAGGTTGCCGTTCCTGTTGGACTCGGAGTCACCCATGGAAATATGTCTGGAGTTAAGATCCCCAAGAAGAAGGCTAGGAAGGGGGGAGTTGAGTTTAGAGAGTAAAAGAGAAGTATCCAGAGTAGCATTAGGAGGGCAGTAAACAGTGGTTAGAAGTAAAAGACTGTTGGAGGAGGGAGAGTGAATTTGAATAGTGAGGCTTTCATTGCAATTGGGGATGGAAGGGGTGGCAATGAGGGTTGCGGAGATAAAGGTTTTGACGAGAAAAGCTACCCCACCCCCATGGGAAGGATTGCCTAGGGAGGGATGACGGGCGGCATGAAAGGAGTTGTAGCCGCAAATGCTGAAGTTATAATCCTGGGGAAGTTTGGTCTCATTGATGGAGAGAACATCAATGTTGTAGTGACGAAGGAAATGAGCAAGAATTGGTTTGGAGTTACGAAGAGAACGAATATTGATATAACCAACATTTGTATCCATTAAGAAGAGATGTTAGAACTAGTAGTAAGCGGATAGAGAGGACAAGAAGCTTAGACTTCTTTGGTGACTTGCTGAGTGGAGTTCTGGGTGTTGTTGAAACTGAAGTTGTTAGCGACTGTCTGGTAGATGTAGTGTTTGAGAGAGGCGATGGATAGAGAGCTAGCAGGGAATAGAGATTTGATGTTGTGGAGGAGAATGTCCGTGAGGTAGCCGATGTCTACAGTGAACTCGGTGGAGGAGAAGGCATCAAGAACTGCAAAGGCTGCGGAAACCGACACGGAAGCTATGATAATTAGGAGAGAATCCGGGGGAGGAAGAGATTTAGAGGGGGAAAGAGGCCTGGAGATGGCAAGAGAGGCGGAAGAAGGAGCGGGAGAGCGTGGAGCAGTAGTGGTTCCAGCGCCGGAAATAGAGGTAGAAGGGGGATCAGCAGAAGGAGGTGCAGTGGGTTGGGAAATAGAACCGGGGTTGGGTTGAGAAGGAAGAGAGGGTGGACGTCTAGAGCTGCCAGCAACAGGGGGGGAGGGGGGATACTGGGGCGAGAGCTAGATGAAATAGCATTAGAAGGGAGTGAAGTGGGGCGGGGAATAGAGGAGTGGGGGCGAGAGCGGGAAGAAGTAGAAGGAGGTCGTTTGGAAAGGCGCGAATACTGCAGCCATGACGAGCGGAGCGACAGTAAGAAGTAGAGTAGAAAGGAGCAGAAGGGAAATGAGTAGGAATAGTAGAGGGAGAAGCAGGAGTAGTATTCCTCAAAGGAGGAAAGTCCAACATGGAGGAAGAGGTGTTGGGAAATTTAAGAGACTCCCAAAGAGGGAATAGAAGAAGAATGAGTAGGAGTGGGGAAAAGACCAGGTTGGGCGGAGACTGAGAAACCAGAGGCTGCTACCTTCCGATAGGCAGGACAGCCCCTATACCTGGAGGAGTGTGCTCCATCACAATTCACACACTTGCGAACTTCTTTGGAGCAAGTGGAGGCATGATGGGGGCCGAAGCACCAAGCACACCTGAGTGGGGCAGTGCAGTGGTCCTGCAGATGACCTAAGAGCTGACACTTAGGGCATTGACGAGCCCTGGAAGTTCTTCTCGCAAGTTCTACTCGCACGAGTAAAACTCCAAAGAGTTTTATGCCCACACGACACAGCCTTGAGGCCACCGAGGCATCAAGGATAGAAACTTTGACAAGAGGGAGTAGAGAACCAGTAGGGGCGGCCATAATCCGGGTGAACTGATGATAGAGGATTTCCTGCTTGCGCAGGTCGTCCTCTATCGTGCTCAAGGGGGTGTCCACCGCAACCCCCCTGAGAACCACGAGTGTGGACTTAGCCTTGCGGCTGTGGAAGACTGGGGTAAAGTCCTACGATGACAAGACCTGGGGCGTGGGTGAGGAAGCCCAACCACCGAAGGCGTCACTAAGCCAGTCAGAATGAAGGATAGCGGAAGAGACGCCATCAGCAGGGGTAAGGGATAGGGGAAAGAGAAGTGATAGAAATAGTAAGATTCGAGAGTAGAAGAGTAGGTTTGAGGCGAGACATCTCCATGGCCCACGCCGAGTTACTCTTCAGCAATGAGATAGAAATGCTAAAGAACTTGCGGGTTAAGCACAGGGCGTGTCAATAGGAACAGAGTGAGAGGAGGTGGGGGGAGGAGGGGGCTAGTTGAGTCGTTGAGTTTCCGATGATGAGCAGGTGAGGGGGAGGCCTGGGAACGAGGACGCTTGAGAGAGGAAGAAGTGGAAGGTAGAGCTGGTAAGAGAATGGTAGGAGTAGAAGTAACAAGCAGAAGAGGGGTAGTGAGAGGTAGAGGAGTAGCCATACTGTAGTACAAATGTGTAGAAACTGAAGGACGAGGCTGTGAAATAAATAAAGAGAAAGAAACAGAGCCAAAAAATATATATATATATAAAGCAGGAGTTCTCAGAAGAACTATTGGGTTTTAGCCTTGAATAAGGACTTACAGAATGGAGAAACCTTGAAAGTGCAGTCAAGGATTTACAGAAAATATGAAGACAACTTACCAGCTTAGCGATGAAAAAAAATCCGAAATAGTGATCCAAATGGGAAAAAACAACAATGAAGAAGCAATAAAACGAAAAATGGCTCTTAAAAGTGCCCTTTGGTATTAAAAACTAAATAGTAACAGTAAAAATAAAAAATGTAAAGATCTGGTAAAAATACAATGAATGGAATAATAAAAAACGTTGAATGCTTGAAGTGTCAATAAATGCGACTGAACTCGGTAAAATCCAAAATAGGAATGAGTAGAGTTGTCGTAAAATTATAGAAATATTAATATTAGTAGAATTTGGCAACATATTTCGAAAATTGACAGAAAATGAAGAAAATTGAATATGTTCACGAAAATGAAGAAAATTGAAGAAGTTCACGAAAATGAATTAATTTTTACAAAAATTTAAGAACATTTCCAGAAAATCAAAGGAAACTTTTCGAAATTTTCACAAAAATTTCCGATTAATTCCTGAAAATGAAGGCTTGCACAAAAATTGAAACAAATTTCACGAAAAAGGATGGATATTTTACAAAAATTAAAACATATTTTCTGAAAACTGAAGATTTCCGGAAGAACAGAAGCTATGAAATCTGACTCTTCAAAATCAATTCGTTAGACCTTCCTTATTTGGGGGCCTAAATTGTACTTGGCCCTTTGAAAATATTATTAGCGGGGGATGGGGGAAAGGTCACAACCCCCGGCTCCCGCTTCCTGGGTGTAGCAAGGGAGTCAAAAAGGTTGTACGACCTCCCAAAACATAAAATAAGATAATACACAAAAGGTCCAGGAAATATGATAAAAGGTTTAGATAATTTTCCTTGGTGACCCCCGAAACATGTCCATTTTGTATTCAAAATTATCATTTTAGAAAAACTCATGGAGTTGTGTTATTCACTTCATATCTTTTTATGGCAATGCATTAAAGTTTAAGCGATTAGTTCAGTGGCAAAGCAAGCAAGTTCATTTTATATGAAGGACTTTAAAAGACACAAAAGGGTGAAGAAACCAAATCAAATGTCTTATTTTGAGCGTCGCTCAGTGTGAATGTCAATTGTCAGACTGTGAGAGTCCCTCGCGAAAAAAAAAAAAAAAAAAAAAAAAAAAGCAATATAAGGGAGGCAAATTTTCTAAATATCTTTTAGTAATAGAGTAGTTAGTTATATAGTATACTTATTTCATTTTTTTCTGACAAAACCAATTCCATTGTTGCTTAATAAGAGCCCGTATCCATCTAGCTAGTGGCGTAGATAAAGGGGGCAGTGGGAAAAATACCCCCTCCTCCGACCGGAAATTTGTGCAGATTATGGTGTGCCAAATAGAAAATTTGGATGTTTGGTAACCCTGATGAACAGATGAAAGCATTCGGTCTCCCATAGCCAGAAATATGAAAGAGGGTTTGTTTTTCGTAAAAAAAAGGGGACAAAATCTTGAAATTCCGGATGCTTATTTTATTTTTAGATGCCAAAAAGGCACTTTCTAAACAAAAGGGGGTTCGTTCGCTCAAGCGAGCCTCCCCCCTTGTATGGTTTTCCCCCATTAAACTTGTTATTTCTTTACTTAGTTATTCATAGATTTTAAATTATTTTCGGCAGTGTTGCTTCTAATCATTCATAGTAGGCCTTTAAAGTGTACCAGACATTTATGTAAGTGGGAGCTATTTTTGTTGAGTTTATGCAGACATGAATCCCACATTTTCCAAAATGTTTATTATCACATTTTAGTACAATATACAATAAACATCAAACACAGACACAAGATAAGCAACTCTATATTTGTATTCATTGTTTCAAAAATTATAAAATTATGAACACTCGATTATGAATAAAATTACGATTGCAATAACAGCTGCATAGCTATATCAATGTAATTATATATTTAGGAA
The DNA here is from genome assembly GCA_020152595.1 of Chiridota heheva. NCBI lineage: Eukaryota > Metazoa > Echinodermata > Holothuroidea > Apodida > Chiridotidae > Chiridota > Chiridota heheva. Next base: position 69,661 of record JAIGNY010003348.1, read on the forward strand.
ATATTATTTCATTACGTCTCATTTCATCTCATTTAATCTGATAAGCATAAAAATGTAATTATGTTTAAGAAATATTATTTCATTTCTTTCTTGCATTTCATCTCATTTACTTGTAATAATATGCACATTACATATGAAAATTTTGATAAAACATGAAAATGGTAATGTAAAAGGAATTACTGTAGAAAGCTCCAACAGTGTAGAGTACTCCCTGTTACATAAGAATAAAGACAACAACAAAAATAATGAATGATAATAAAATAATATTAATAATTATTCATAGTAATAAAACACTAGTACACACAAGACTGCACGACAAGTTGGTTTACCCCAGAATTGTAACCAAGTCATATTTTTGCAAGTCGAGTCAAGTCACTTGTTGGCAGGTCAAGTTAAGTCATTTGTTCGCAAGTCAAGTCACAAGTCATTTGCTCGGAGGTCAAGTCAAGTCACTTTCTGGCAAGTCAAACTTTAAAAAAAAGGATGCGTTGCAATTTTCTGATATGGTGCAATTGAATTGTAAGAGAGTACAACGATTAGAAAGGGAAATATCAAGATTACAAATTCAAAGGATTAGTTCAGAGGTCAAATAAGTCTATCTTATATGAAAGAGGACTTCAAAAGAAACAAAATGGTGAAGGAAGCATTCAAAAATCTCATTTCGTTAAGGAAATATCTAAGTTTTAAGTTTGGCATCATTTGTGTAGAAACGACTGAAATCGGACTAGTTGTGATGTCATAGCCTCAGATTCTGCAGTCTTTAAGTATTCTATCATATTTTGTCCTGACTATGGGATATGTCAAAAAGTAGTAAAACTGAATCTATGATGGGTATTTATAATATACCACCTGAAGAAAGTTTGAGGATAAATAATTTAAAAAGTGAAAAGATTAAACAAACTTTCTTTAAAATACATAAAGACTTTGAGGAATCTGAGATTGTGACATCACAACTAGTCACAACAATAAAAGTATAAAATACATATATCTTACTTAAACATATCTTACTTAGACCCATTTTATTCAAAAATTTAATCTGATTAGGCATTCTTGCTTCGAACTTTCCTTTTGGTATAATATTAGATCTTTTTTGTGATCTATGACTTCTAAAATCGCCTCTACATGATGTACAGCTAAACTGTATTAACACAGAAACAAATAGTAAAGCAAAAAAAAAAAAAAATTATAGTTACACTCTTTATAGAAACACTGATTTCTTTCAAAAGTAGGAGCACAAAAAAATGTTGCAGATAGTGACAAAGGTAGAGTTTTAGGCTAAGAAGGGTGAAATCAGGGCGCTTGATATTTTGTTTCACTTTATAAACATTAGTATAATAGAGAGCAAAAATGGTCATCAGCAATTAATAACCAAATGTGGTGTTTTTAAAAATATTTCTGTACACATGCACAAAAAAGACCTATTTTTGTACTCATATTGGGAAAAGGAGCCAGTGGTTAATTAATGCAAGTCATTTCCATTGTGGAAACCTGGCGGAACAATTCCCCATTTCCCTCCCCTTTCATAAAGTCAATGCTTATATATGAAATACAAACTGTTGCATTAAAAAAAAATTGTCAGTGTTTTGTTGTTCAGCCGATAATGGTATTAGGATGCGTATGATAATACATCCATGATGTATAATGGTATTAGGATGCGTATGATAATACATCCATGATGTATCATTTCATTGATGCCCCTAGCAAGTTGCCTCTACCCTACCTTGCTATCTCCCCCCCCCCTCCCCCCCCCCTTCTAATACCTCCATACTCCATTCAAGATTGGCCATTGTTAATGTTTTAGTTTTCAAGATTAGGTTAAAACACAAAACATCCAACATTGGAAAGGCAAAGGGGGAGGCTGAGTAGTTAAATTAGAAACTGGGAATAATCCAGAGATACACCAAATACCTTATAACGCTGAATAGTTCCAACAGTTGTCCAATATTGTAGCTAGAGCTTGCACGCTCACAAAATTATCGATTATCTAACTATTTATTCAGTCGCTTTTATATCATTCATTTAGTTCCCTTTGCATCTTTTGATACCTTCAAAAGCAGTATACTCCTATGTGCGTTCTGTATAAAAATTGTATTGCATAAAGATTCTTCCTATGGAAGTTATACGAATCCAGTTTCTAGTATATATGTTGCAATTAGATTGCATAAAACATCAACTTCATTGATTTCTTCAAAGCCATTATTTTCATATTTCTTTTTGTGAAAATGTTTAATGTTGACAAGTCAAATTTCTTCAAGTTAAGTCAAGTCACATTTGTTTGCAAGTTAAGTTAGTCAAGTTACAAGTCATTGCATGCAAGTCAAGTCAAGTCACAAGTAAAAAAATGTGACTTGAGTCGGACTCAAGTCCAAGTCAGTTACTCAGGTCACCTCTGGTTTACCCTATTATATCAATATAATTGTGTACTCCATTATCTACATTAAATTGATAGATAACCAAGTTTCAACCGTTGGTACCTGATAGTAAGATTAAAAGTGAGAGTTAACAATTTCATAGCATGATATCTATGCCATACCAATCCACATTATAAAATTATTTCATGTGAATTATTCTACATTAAAAAAGGCACAACCTTGGTACTAAAACTTGAAAACATTCTTCATTCAGAACCAAAAAAATATATTTTGTTCACCACACGACTTCTTTTTAAAGTAAATATTAAAATATACCAGATAACAACCCTGCAGTGACTGCTCTTGATTTGACAACTATGCCTTTACAGGTTATATACTGCATGACCTACCCATTCTTTTTAACCGGTTTGTGGGAAAGCAGTGACATAGCTAGAGGTGGGGGTGAGGGGTCAAAACACCCACTTTCTGAAATAACATTATCAAGGTCAAAGGACCCCTACTTTTTGGACATCTACGGCAAAAGTAATTGTTGGACCCCCATTTCATGTAAATACATCCCTGGAGGTGTGACCTGTAGAGGGGAGAGGGAGGGGGTCATTGTTTTACACCACAAAAGTGGATGTTAGTTATTGGATTATTTGAGTGCATGTGGAATTCCATGATAAAAATCCAGTTTGTACACACCAGTTTTGGGCTATGACAGAAGATTGATCAATATTTTCTTTCTAATTTGTTTTTGTATATTTAAAGAAATATTCCCATGGATTTTCATTAATTCATATATGATAGAGCAAATTTGTAGAAACAAACAAAGTGGTGAAAAAACTATGTTAATATCTTATTCCGTTTAGAAGTTCCAACAATTTAAAGAATAGAAAAATGTTCTTAAAAACACCTCATACATTATATGTCCTTCAGCTTGGTGATGTCATCAAGGCAATTCCAGCACAGTTCTTATGTATTTCTTATAAATTTGTTCACACTTTTTTTACATTATTAAACAGCTTTTTTGGTTCATTATAGAGATAAGGTGGAATATGTAATTTACAAGAAAACATTTTTTTTCTTGACATCACATTTACAGTGAGTAAAAAATTTAAATCATTTTTAAAGAAATACAAAAGACATTTTGTTGAAATTGTCTCTATGACATCACAGAAGTTTGGGACCTCTTATGGTTTGGTAGCGCATCTTGGGCTTGTAAACCCCTCCCTGCTTAACGTCCGGCTAAGATTTCCATTCAGCCGATGCTAAGAACATTCAGCTTATAGTTTACCAAGGTTTATAATGTCCCTAGAGAACTCCATTGGATTATGTACATTCAAGACGTCGAAGACCATTTTATTAACCAGTTGCGGAGCATTGATTGGAGAGTCACTGAAGATAAAACCTGGGATGCTAGATTGGCTTCACGTTACCACATTGTCATGGAGGTCTTTAATTTGATGTGCCGATGTAAATATTCTGGTCTATTACTCCTGCTCCTCATCATCTATGATCTTTACCTCTCCGTGACACATTGTGAAGAAATCTTCAGGTAGAAGGTCTACATTCTCTAGCTGGGTTTTCAGCTCAGCAGGGGGAAAATCATATGCCTGCAAAAAAAGAAGAAAATGTATAACTGATATAGCACTTAGAGAAAGAATTTTAACCCTTAAGTGACTTATCATCTTTTAATTTTGAAATAGTTACATTTCTTTCCCTTTGCCCCTTCTCTACCCCCAGACAGCCCCTTTAATTTGGGAATATTTATTACACTCTCAACTTCTGCATGCTAACATCTCCATGTTGGGTTAAAGTCTGTTCCAGAGACTTGGGCTAATATTTGAACTGCAATTATAGCATTCTACAACACATCTTCCATTGTAAAATTGTCTCTGAATCATGACTAACTAGATTGAATTTTGTATACATGATCTTCAGGAAAGTATTTTAAGAAGAAATTTAATGTATGCATAGGTTCACACTGGGACTTTAAAAAGCAGCAAAGAAAAATCCTCTACTTAAACTAATAGAAAAAGGTATCATAAATGAAGAAGAAATGAGAAATGTACATATATGATCTTGACATCATAAGCAAGTAATGGATACATCCCCACCCCCCTGAATTTGTGTTATATTCTATGAATTTGTGCAATATTCTATCTACCCCTGCCCACCCAGACTTTATCATTATAAAATCTCAAGCCATCAAATCATCATATTTTACAATTAGGCCTCAGTGAGGATAATTCCAAATGAGTACTCATTGTCTGATGTCATTTACAATTGGCTAATTATAGTTTCCAACTTAGTCTTGTCTTCAATGCATTTTCAAAGACATACAAATAAATTTAAGAACTTCCAAATTGCTTGAACAAGTTTTAATAAATTTCAACAATGGGTATCAACTCTTTCTAATTTGTCAAAAGCAGTTCACTAAAATTTCAGCAAAATAATATTTTGATAATTAAAGATAATTTTGCTAATAGATATGAATAAATACCTCATTACTAAGATGAAAGGTCCCCCAATGAATTCCAACTGATTTCTTTGCTTTGATCTCTTGGTGAATCAAAACGGCTTCCTTTGGCTCGATGTGCTGAGGTTTCATGATCTTTCTGAGGAGTAAAAAAATACATGTTAAATCTTTACCCGGGCCATGAAGGCCATCCCCACATATCTCCAGTTTCCTTAAAGTTGGCATAAACAGATGATGAGAACACATAACTCTTCCTAGATAGGAGGCCAGTTACTCACAGTTTAACTCTGGACAGTTTAAATCGCATTTTACACCTGAATGGATTGGAGCAAGTAAAGTATGTGTCTTTTTCTAGGACATCATGCAGAAGGAGATCTTTCATTCACGAGCATGACTCAACAACTCCTTAACCACTGAGCAACTGCTCACCTTCTAAAGAGTACAACAGGTGTTCAATTATATTTAAGATGGGGGATGGCAACAGGATTTTCCCAACAGAGGGAAAACTAGCCTCACCGATAAGAGGATAAGATTTTAAAAATACACACAGAATTTTCCTATCACTCCTTAAAACTTAAAAATTCTTGACAGGGGAGGGTGGGGGTAGAGGTCCCAACTTGTGGCTAAGGTGACTGTAGCGACCATGGCCTAAATATTTTAGGCCATCAGCAATTTATTCAACTATGAGTTGCAGGGTGTGAGGCAACAACTGTTTGGCTCTGATTGGGGGAGACTCTTCTTCAGTCTTTCATTGAATTTCATGTTTTTAAAGTAAAATATAAATTATTGAGAAAAGTTCCTACTCGACCTCCCTCTTTTCTTTTCTCTACCAAATGGGAAAAATAACAAGAAAGAACAAATACATACCTAGGTCTGCAAGCACCAATAGGAATTGCAGCCAGATCATAAGGGCCGTGTTTCCCGATCTCCTTAAAGAGTTTAGCATTATAACCAGTGTCTCCAGCAAAAAAAAATCTCTTTGTTGGCCCTTGGACAATCCACGATCCCCACAATGTTAAACATTTATCAAAACCTGAACGTGAACTCCAATGCTGCGCAGGAGCAAATATGAACTGAGTGTCAGAAATTCCTTGTAATTTGCACTTTTCCCACCAATTAAATTCAATTACGTTCTTACACCCATGTTTATCAAACCACTTTTTCATGTTCTTTGGAACAAGCCATTTGATATCTGGAAATTTCTGGTTCAGTTGTTTTACACTGTTGACGTCTAGGTGATCGTAATGATTGTGACTTATCAGCACGACATCGATACCAGGCAAGGCATCAACAGAAAATGGAACAGGACGATATCTCTTGAAGCCAACGAGACTGCCTAGAAATGGTATCTGGCTTAGTCCCGCATAATCACTGAAAACTGGGTCAGTAAGAATTGCTAAACCATCAAATTGAACTAGAAGTGATGCATGACCAATCCATGTCACTTGAATTCCATTAGATGGTGCTTCTAAGAGAGCCGAAGTTGATGTAACTGCACAGGGAGATCCATCTTTAGTGTCTGAAGAAGAATTACAAAACAGGAAGAGAGTGCATGATCAAAAACTTCTTAAAAAGTCTAGCTAGCATTAAACTTATTTGGACAATTTGATAGAAAATTATTCTAAAATTTGTGTTGGTTGTAATAGCAAAAATAAGAGAAAAAAGTAAATATAATATTCGTTCTCATGTCTTACATGTAAAATTGGTGAACTTTTTATGATGTCACTCACAGAATGAAATTTCTTGCGACACTTTCACATCATGCAAACAACATAGCATCATCATGTGTATTCCTTGAAATTCAACATATTTACACAAGCGGTAGGGAGGAAGGACAATTTTTCAACAATACATTTCTCACCAAGCTGTTATTATTATTTTTAAATATATTTGTAAAGTAAGTCAGTCTCTTGTTCTTACTTTTCCAGAGCATCACTGATGCAGAAGCTCAACCCTTTAAATTTTTAATAAAGATTTTGATTGTCCAGTGGTGGTGATTTGTTGTCAATATAAGAGAAAGATGGCATGATGAAGGTTATTAGTGTCAAGTCCCCAATCCTTTGAAATAATGTGACATGTTTTTATTAAGAAGATATTAATTATATGTAGTTGAGAGCTTTTTAAATGCAATTCTTTATATCTCTGTCCTAAATTTCAGTCACTGAAAATCATCAAACTGACTCTCCTGCTATATTTCAATTGAGCTGGGATATATGATGGAGATTCAAGTTCAAAACTTCTTCATCACATTCAACTGCTCCCATTCAAATAACGAAGAATCTTTTAGAATAGGTCAACACCAGGTATCCATAGACCTTTAAGCAAACTTACTTCCTCATTTGGCAGTCTAGCTTTACGTCCATAACATCCAAAAACCCATTTCAAAATATTCCAGAAGTTGGGAGAGAAAACTTCCATTCTTGTGGGTTGGCATATGGTTTCCAAAATAAGAGTCGGGATTCTGTCTGTGACTTTAGAGATTCATCCACAATGAGTTTCTCCATTGATCCTTCACTGGCATTAATGAGGGATTTGCGTTCATCTATGAAAGAAACAAATTGATGACTTACAAGAGATGACAATAATTTGGCAAACTTACACAGTAAATGACCATTTATTTGTTCATTTGAATGGCCGCTGATATCATAGAATTTAGGCAAAGCTTTCAACCCCAACTAATGTTTTGGGCAACTTTTATCTTAGGTACAAATTGCAACAAAAAAAATGTATGTATTAATTTCTCTTTGAGAAACACTTCTTGTATGTATACAAAACTGTTCATCTCTTTTGTACCTCGGCCAACGAAGATAGAGGTTATATTTTCACCTCTTTTTGGCTGTTTGTTTTTCATTAACATAACTCAAGAACAGATGATTGGATTTTGATTCAATATGGTGTGTGATTATATTAGCAAAGCATAGCATAGCAAGGTTTAACGTCCCAAAAGCATCCAGTGCTGGACATAATATCAAGACGGTCACGGCCTTTGATAACCAGTTGTGAACTCACTGGTTGCAGACCCACCGGGATATGAGCCCGGGACGTGCAGGTGAGAGGACAAAGCACTAACCACTACACCGCGGAGGTCTGTATTATTGCTCTAGGAAGTGCTGCTTAAAATTTGGGTCATATTGGTACATGGGAAGAGCACAAATGAAGGAATGGGGGTGTTTAGGGTAAGGTATGTTGATACTTTGTTAAAGCTCTCCAATGGATTGTGCTGAACAATGAATTCATGCTCTGAAAGAAAATTCAAACAATACATTTTCTAAACAATTTTTTGAATATCACATCAAGTTATCTATGGTATCAAAGAAAATTAAAACAATTGATTTCTGCCATGAATGGAAAATGATGGAATGTGATCGATTGCTTAGCCTGAATAAAACTGAAAACAATGATATGGCCTTGGAAGAAACCAGCTGGAGGGTAATACTACAGTGTTTCAGAATGCAAACAAGCAATACAGATCACACGTTAAAAAGAGACTTGTTGGAGATCAAATTTAGTGGGCCTAGGATTTTGCCAGTGAGGTAGACTGTATTAAGTATGGGTAATGAATTCTTCAAAATTATTAGGCATGTTGGAATTACAAAGGTGGTATAGGTTTGCACTCTACAGAGTGCTAAAATTCTAGTTATTTTCATGTTTTTTACCTTATTGCTGGAGTCTCGTTTTGTTATGTAAAGTGCAGAAAACCTTGGTATTCTGCACTATGTAAGAGGAAGAAAGTAAGTAATTTCATTGGCATATTGTTTTTCAGATAACTTTTAAATTGCATTGAATAACAATTTATTAATAACCAGAACCAAAAGTTTTGTGGTTCCGATGCTTTTTTTTTTCTTTCATGCTAGTTGATTTTGTCATTGCATATCATGAAATATTTTACATAATATGAATCACTCTTAAGATATCATGTTTATGAGCTCTTTTTATCAAAATCATATTAAGCTCCGCCCACTAAGCATTTAAATGAAATTCAATGTTTTCATCAAATGAACAGGTACAAACTAGCAAACATAATTCTACAAAATATGAAACAAAACAGACATGTGATTGTTAAAATATGTGCATTCTAAGATTTTTACAGTTAGCCCTGCCTACTAATTAATATGCATGATGTCACCACCAACAGCATTATTCTGGATACTTTGGAGCCTTTTAATGAGATCATTTGGAATATTGTGAAATAAACTGTTACAAATGGCTATGAATGAATGCATGAACTAACCTATGCATGGCTGTCTGGAACATACATGTTTCCTGATTTTTTTTAGATTATATAAGTAGTAATTCCCGGTCTTGCAAATTTTCTTGATATGTTCTTCCATTTTCTTCCAGATACCGTGCTTACAAGCTCTTTTCAACAAAGTCATGTTAAGCCCTGCCCATAATGCATACTGACATTTTCATTTTAATATTTTAACACCATGAGCATGTACACACCAGCTAACATTATACCTACGGACCATGGCTTATCTGTGTACCACAAATGACAAGAATCAGGTGTATTGTTCTTTACATATCATGCTTACGAGCTTGCCGTCACAAACACACCTACATACATACACACAAACAACATAGTACATACATACACATGCCAGCATGACTGCAAAGGTTCCCTATGCTATTAGCATCAGAACCAAAACAAATACATTTGTATTTGTATTCACCCAGTTTTCAAAACATTTCATTAACATTTATGTCTAACCAGTTTATTTATCATGCATATGGCAACACTAGGCAAAAACTGAAAGAAATTTGTGGGAGCTACAATTCTTTAACGATACATACTCCCCTCCATTTTAAAACAAGACCTACACTTTTTAGATAACAGCATAATTTTTACGGCATACACATGCTATGCAAAAGTTTTATACCTGCAGTACATCTTGCACGGCAGAAACACGTACCCATGTTAAGTGTATATCCTTCTGTTCCTGTGGATTAAAAAAATGAATGAAATAATATGACACCAATTTAGCAATTAATTCCAGTGAAAGGTTTGAGCCATTACTTTTATTGTTGATGCGAATTCTCTGAATTTTCACTAAACAACAGTGGTGGCTGGCCATAGGACAAAGGGATTTTCCAACCTTTCATATTTAATTACATGTATAATGATAATTAAAATGTTTATTTTTACCCTTAATCATGTTTTGCCCCTCTAACTAGAATCTCTAACAACTGCCAATGCTCAATAATGCTGTACTACTTCCATATTGCACTGTGCTGCTAATACAAACTATTAGTAATAATTGTAAACTTGCCAATTTATGGTTTGTCGGATGAAAAAATAATTTTTGTAAGACTAGTACACTTCTATCAACTTTCTCATACAGCCATTGGCAGTGATCCCTGTGGGTCCCCCCGGGGGAGGGGGGGACATGTCCCCTCTAATAATTTTGTTGGGGGACGAACATGCTTATCTCCCCCCTAAAAGATGAAGCCATATATGGCCCACTTGGTTTTGTCTGGTTTATCCCCCCAATGTTGAAAAGAAATCGCTGCCCATGCATACAGCGATATATATATAACAAGTGACACTGATAACAACATCCAGTGTAGGCCTAGGCCTACTTATCTTTGACCACTTGTGAATCTTAATCACATTTTTTACTCAACTCACATTCGCCAGAGTCTCCCACCTTTCTTTAAAGGCCACAGTATTTCTTGATTTTTTTCTCCAATGAGATGTATATATGATCAATTCTTCACCCTTAGAGACATCCAAAGCAGAGCAATTTGCAAAAACCAAAGAAATGTCCAGGACGATGTCATAAAGAAGCACATCAGTACAGGGTTGCCAGATAACTTTGGCTTGGTACCAAATATTTTTGCATCTAATACCAAATTACAGCAAACTTCAAATTTTCCCCCTATTGTACCTTAGGAAAGAGCTTGATTTTGAACTTTTTTTGCAGGGAATGGATTGTTAAGGAATTTTATTTGAAATTGTTTTAAGTTTCATGACCAGGGATGCAAGTATCAAACTTCAACAAAATTTGAGGTTTATAGGCCATACTTGAAATGGTAACCACAGGGATCATATTTATTTAGTGTTAATAGCCTGCATAGGCAAAGAAAAAAAAATCTGTATTCTGAAAGCCATGTAAGATTTAAAAGCACTGTTGCACCCATCAAATTGATTGTCAAATTAAAAATAAGTAAATAATTGCTTGGTACAAAGACACAAAAGTTATCTGGCAACCCTGTGCTTCTTCTCTGTGCTTCTTTCCTGTGCAACCCTGTGCTTGTTCATGATGTCATTGTAGACATTTCTTTGGTTTTTCACAAAGTGCTGTGCTTTGGATGTCTATTTTTTTGTATTTATTATTAATTTATTTAAGTAAGCCATTCTTGCTTATTGATGTCAGACAATCTTAATGATAAATCTTGCAGGAACACAGACTCATATCCTACATCTTGCTGAAACCATACCTCTCCGAAGCCTAAACTCATTAAGCGATGTTTTATAATCGCAACCAAGAATTTATATATATATATATATATATATATATATATATATATATATATATATATATATATATATATATATATATATATATATATATATATATATATATATATATATATATATATATATATATATATATATATATATATATATATATATATATATATATATATATAGATATATATATATATATATAGATATATAGATATATATATAGATAGATATATATATATATATAGATATGTTGCCATTTATGATAATGTTAGGAATGCTTGTGGGGTAGACTAACTAGGTAAGTAAATCGTCTCATTTTAATTTAATTTCCCTAAAATACAAAGTACATGTATTTTCTATTATTCTTCACTCACTCATATTGGAAATTGTAATGAACTTCATCAATGGTTGCATATAGCCTTTTTTCCTTAAATATCAATCATACTAGGCTTGTTTCTTAAATTTTCCTAGCTGTGTTCGTTTGGCTAAAATCTAGACTTAACAACACTTACTAACGTAGTGACCATACTATTGAACTTTAAGATCTTACAAGTTACATGTCAGATGTACAGTTAGACAAAGGCTTATGCCGCAGTACCGTCGGACTGATGCCAGCCGTGTTAGTATGCCTGCCATAGTGATGGCGTTTGAGGAAATACGGCAATTCCAATGTCAACCCGAACTGAGGAATGTGTATAATAACTACATGTAGCATAGACTCACAGGTTATTGCTTTTGTCGAGGCTTCTTTTGTCTCTACTTAATTCACCTTTCCATTCACAGAATAAAGTATGAATTTCAAATAATTACTCTCGGTGTGAAATTAGTTATCTTTTTTTTCTTCTTGAAGAGATGACCGTGTTGCAATGCATGACACTGCACTGTATACCGTACCGTACATACCGTAAAAGCAGTGACACTATCTTGTTGTTTCGTTCTGGACTATGCATATGGACTATGATCGAAGGGAAATCCCAGAATTCCTCTCTGACCTATGCCCTTGATTAGAATTGTACAAGTCACTTTGATCAAGGATCTTGCTTTGATCAGTGAGTTGCCATTTAAACTGAATACCAACTCACTCTTTTCATTGATAATCTTAAATACACTGTACAACTAGACTAGAAACTGTGGTTACGAAAATCGTAACCACTGTCTTCTTGGGCGTGATACCAGGGAAATGGTTTCTCGCAATGGTTTATTCAACAGTTCAAGTCAAAATCACTATATGCCAACTTACGAACTTGACAAGTTTCTGTGGTCAAGTAAGTCTATCTTATAAGATGAAGCCATATATGGCCCACTTGGTTTTGTCTGGGTTCTTCCCCCCAATGTTGAAAAGAAATCGCCGCTCTTGCATACAGCGATATATATAACAAATGACACTGATAACAACATCCAGTGTAGGCCTAGGCCTACTTATCTTTGACCACTTGTGAATCTTAATCACAGTTTTTACTCAACTTACATTCGCCAGTCTCCCATCTTTCTTTATAAGCCACGGTATTTCTTGATTTTTTTTCTTCTGATGAGATGTATAAATGATACTTTAAAAGAAACAAAATAGTGAAGAAAGCATTCAAAAATCTTATTCCGTTAAGGAGATATTAAAGTTTAAAGGATGGTATCATTTCTGTAAAAACGACTGAAATCAGACTAGTTGTGATGTCACAGCCTCAGATTCCTCAAAATCTGTATGTATTATACAGAAAGTTTATTGAATTTTTTCACTATTTAAATTATTTTTCCTCAAACTTTCTTCAGGTGGTATATTATAAATACCCTTTCTAGATTTACTTTTACTACTTTTCCGATACATCCCATGGTTTTTAAGCCACAATATTGCTAGTCAGATAAACATCTGACCGTATACGCTATAGCCATTACATGACTGCGAATACTCCACTTGTAAACTTCCTCCATGGAGATACTTCACCATTAACAACAACTCTTTGTGACCTGTCAATTACCCAAGAATTTATCCAACTGGCACACTTTTCCCTCCACACCAAGCGCTCTTGTTTTCAACATGAGCCTGCCTTATGGAACCTTATCAAATGCTTTTTGGAAGTCTAAATAAATAACGTCCACATTATGACTAGAATCAACTAGTTTAGTAACATCATCAAGAAATTCCAATAAATTAGAAACACAAGACCTCTTAGGTAAGAACCCATCCTGGGACAAATTCAACAAACCATTGACCAGTAAATGATCTAGTACAACAGCCTTAACAATGGACTCCATGACCTTGCACAACATTAGTAAGACCATGGAGCTATAGCTCCATGATAAGACTCACTGGCCTATAGTTATATCATTTTGGGAACGTCTGTATGTAAGCAATGCATCGATGTCATGTGTGTCCACCATTAAAATTCCACAACTAGTATCGATAGCATTCTGTTTGTTCTTCTAAAATATTGCATTTTCCAAACAAATACTAAACAAAATGCTGCAGCGTTGTGTAGTTGGAGGATGCAGTTATATAAATTGTCAAACTAAAAGTCGTTTATTAATGGCAAAGGGCAACAAAACGAGACAATTTTGGACGTGTTTTGTGCACTTGACATAAACCGGATTTTCGTGGCTTACCGGGTACAGTGTCATATTCAGCTCACGCCAGATTGTTACCCCTGTTCTGTTCAATTAAAAAGTAGCTTGACCGCATCGTCTCTGACATGATTTTTTACTATTTTTCGAGTAATAACAATTCAAATGAAAGAAACAAGAGGAAGAAAAAAGATAAGACTCAGTGGGATTCGAACTCATAACCTTTGACGAACTTGCTGTAACCGACTGGTCTACTTAATCAGTTAAAAATTTGTATAATTTATTTTATATATTGTGTGGAATATGATTGAAGGAAGAAAAATCGATAAAATATAACTGAATTGTAATTATTGTGTCCATATGCCAAGCCGTTAAAAGAAAACTGATAAAATTTACACAATTTCTTCAAAAACTTTCAATTCAAGTGCAAAAACGCAAACAGATTGCGTGAATGAATTATTCAAGGCCTGTTGAATAAACGTCAAGCGACAGAGACTTGAACATTGATAAATAAAACTTTATATTTCCATTAGACGTAAAAAAGTAGATGTTGTTGCAAACACTTCAATTTGATTATGTTTAACGAAATATTACTTGCGAAACGATTGGAATTTCATGCCGACTACGCAAGCTTTGTACTGTAGGACTGTGTAAGGGTTGTAAGCCTGGTCCTTCTTGTCTGCAAGCGGTTCAAATTCAAAAGGAACGATATCCCTTCATTATGAGAATGTTCTTCATTTATTTCCAAATCATTTTATCATAGCTAGAACTTGAAGATGACAAATTAAGATCTGAACAGCCTGAAAAACTTTCGCAATCAGACGCTATTTGTACGTGGTTAGTATGTGTGTGATGCATTGTTTACGATCAGCAGTTCCTAAAATGACGTGGCAAACTGTTATGACGTCACAAATCCCTTTCAACTTTATTTGGAGCAAGCAATAAATGATCAATTTATAAGTCCTTTTTCATCATGAAAATGGACTTATTTCCAGACTTTCTTGACGGATTACTGAAATTAGGGATATGAAAAACCTATACAGGTTAAATCTCATTTTTTTAGAAGGCATGTAGGACCACTTTAAAAGCACTTTAGTATATCCTATCAAACCCTAGTATCAAACCTTAGTTAAATGTGATGTACATTTTGGGAGCATTTAACAGTTCAAGACAAATGGAAGAAGTCACTGGATGATAGGGATTTTAATTTCTGTGCCAACTTAAGACCCGCAAGGACTGTTTCCAAGAAGATAAGTAGAAAATGTGGTTACGAAAATTGTATCCACTGTGTTCTTGGGTAGTGTAATACCAGGGAAATGCCAATGTGGTTTACATTATGGGAGCATTTAAGGCAAATAGAAGCTCATATGAAGTCACTATAATCTGATGATAGGGATTTATTTTCTGGCAAGAACCGCAAATTTCTCCAACACAACTCTTGCGATAAACGGGGATCGGGAGGGTATCTAAAGAAATTTTGACACCCATACATTTTATTTTAAAATAATCATTGATTTCAATTCAAATGATCATTGTATCTTATATTTTAGTAACTATTTACTGCACCTTAGGCCAAATTCGAATAGAATTGATACAGTAATAATTCACTCCCAGCTTGTATCTCAAATCAGTCCAAATATTTCTTTAAAAAACATTTGAAATCTTTATGATGCCGCAATAGGCCTACTTCTAAGTTTTCATGTTGCTATCATTTTTTCTTCAGCCTTTGTACATTCTAGTTTCACTTGTATGTAGTTTATCTTTGTAAAGGGTGAACTAACGTTTGTAAGTTTATGCAACTTCGTGTACAAGGTCCGCCGGTTCGTACTCCCGATCGGAAGAATAGTTTTGGTCTCCCGATCAGGATATACTTTATTGTATACCACAATACATCTATTCAAATTCAAATTTTGTATAGAAATAATATAAGAATCAGACAAATCTTGAGCGCGGGGAATTCAATCACAGCGAAGTGTTCCCAATTTTTCTTCACAATATGAAATAATGGCAAATGAATTATGATTTTCTTATTTAAAAAAAGTGGCGTTGGAGGACTGACTGTACCGATGTAATTTTGCTTCTGCCCAGACCCCTTTCCCCATCCGGTGGCGTTGCAAAATTTTGGGGATTCACTGACAGATGACTTACCTAATGGCCCACTGATGTAAGTCGTTTTTTGCTATCAATTTGCCCATCTGGCAATTTCAAGAACCACACCTTTTTACTTAACCTCAATAAAAATTCTACATAATAATAACAATAATAATAATAAAAGCCCTGCTGAAACATGTAACACATTGAGACATTACCAATTCAACATAACGCTGCCAGTCTGCTGCCACATGGTATGCCGATTTTTTCCGAAAACAGTTTCCCGAATATTGGTATAGTTTCCTTGAACAGTCCAGTCCACGCACCTGATCTCCCGATTGGGAGATCAAGATATGCGCAGTGACCATAATTTAAATTGTTGCTAATAAGTTCAGCCGTTAATTATTTACTTTTTTGCTTGTCAAATTCTGTAATCTAAAGTTGTATACTTTGGTAATGATATTGGAATTAATATTTCTGGATAACTTGAGCTTTTGCTGGTGAATAAAATGTTAAATCTGCTTTTAAAAATATTGAAAATAATTTTTAAAGATTACGTTAAAATTCCCTGGTGAAAGTCAAATTTGTGCTGGTGAAAATGGAGAAAATAATTTCATCGTTCTGTTACACCAGTAAAATAAGAATATTTATCATGCATTTTTCCTACCTTTGGCTTAAACCTATTTTACCGTTATGTATTTCTTCAGAAATTTGAATTTGGAAAGATGCATTGTGGGATATAATGACAAGAAATCTCGATTGGGAGATCTCCCAATAGGGAGCGTGCACCGGACTGTAAGTGGTGGAAACACTGCCGTAAAACGATATGCAATGTATACAAATTAGGAAAACTTGCATCCAACCCATGCATGTATAATGAGGAAAGGTAAGAAATTTGGAACTAAACCAGTAAACGTCAGACCTCAGTTGATTCATGGAGCTATTAACTAAGTTAATAGCTCCATGGTATGAACAAGGAACACACAGTGATATTCACTGGATTGTATTTCTAGGAGCTTTGTAATCTGAGGTCATCAGACCGCATAGTAACCGCGCGCCGCTGGAGTGAAAACAAAGCGATCAGCTCTGTTTGTTTATATGCCATACGTAGCATGATAGGCCCGAATTTCAACAAATTTGCGATCTTTTTTCTTCAAAATATTTGACTAATCAATGTTCCAACTTAATCTACAATCCTTTGAGACAATGTATGATGATCGATTTGGAATATGTGACGTCGCTTTGCTGAATTTTTGGTAAAAATATATCACTGTTTTGATCAATTTCGAAATTTCATGAGTGACCCAAATTTCAACCATGCGCGTTCAATTTCTACCAGTAACACGTACAATGTCCGATCGTCCGTAAAAGACTTCAATGATATACTTAGCTGCACAATCAACTAACGAAGCATCTAATTAATGACATGGAGTTTGTAATCGTAATTTTTTTGTCTGACTTTGCATACCACATGCAGACACACACGGACTTGCCGTTCGTGTAACCACGAATGTCCCCCAGCGAAGCTTTCTGAGAGGGCGCTGAGTGCTCAAAATTGTTCCGAAAATATATCTTTTTATCCCCTGGGAAAATGGATGTGTTATTCAATAACTTCTTATATACTAATTGCACGTATATTCCAATTTTGACGTCCAAAAGCGCATAAATTTTCTACAGAAAAAAGTAAATTTCCGGGGACTTCACCCCGAACGCAACCATTGTCACTCGAGTAGGCCCCTGGATTTCGCGCCTGGACAATAGAAGATGCATGGAGATAGCTCGTCAGCAATATTTAATATCTGCCCCCACCATGAAGGCAGCAATTTGATTGAATACCGCTAGTATAAGCTTTTCGAGAGGGCGCCGAATGCTCACAGGGGCGCAAAAAATGTCTTGAGAATATATTCTTATAAACTTTTTATTCTCAACGCTGTAAATGTTTTCTCTCAAAGCTTTATTTTTACATGCCATCCCTAGACCCAAACTAAAGACACATATTGTAGTCAATGGGATTCTACATTTGAACATTCGTTCCAAAATATATATTCCTTTTACCTACTTTTAATATGGAATTGACACAATTTTAAGCAATCTTCTGCTACCAAAATTAAGCCAAAAAACGCCTACCCAGACGTCAACCCTGGATGAAGCAATTTTCTGCTATCCCAGCGCCCCTACCTGCAGCTTCACCCCATAGATGTGACACATTTTAAAGCCCTTTTCTGCTATCAAAACCACAAAAAGTAGGCCTGGTTTTCCGGAAACCGTTGGGACCCCACCGATTCTTCGCTACCATATCATACCTATAGAGTTAACACAATTTTAAACAAGTACCAGTACCCCCTCCCTCCCTGGCCCTTTCCTTCATTTTTGGAAAATTTCCTTCATGCAGAAAAATTCACAACACAACAGACTGCCTATAATCTGTTTGATTGATTTTCTCAAAAAGACAACCGTGAATTAAAAAAAAACAGTGGCCAAAAGTTTTGAATATTTATTTACTATCAGTCTCCAAAATTTCAGGATATCCATTGAAATTTTGGGCAATCCGGAGCGGAAAATGAGAAACCTCATATGTTTAGTGTGGGCTAGTCAAATATGTAGGCTCATGCGATGACGTAATACATCAAAGTACCCAATTTTTTGGGTATTTCAAAGTACCCAGTTTTTTGTGTTGCTCCCGAGCTGTAAGGACTGTCTACTAACCTTTGTAAGTTATAACACCACATGTAGCCTTTCACCTGACAAGCAGTACTGAAATGCTCATTTTTAACTTTTCATTGACCGACCACATTTGGGATGCAATTAAATTATGTTTCAACTGAGCTTCATAATCCTTTCATATATTAGATCATTGGTAATTAATCTTCTGTTTACGTCAAGTTTAGGTCAAGTTAGTCAAAATAGGCCCATGATATACAAATATTGGCAATGGGTGTGGAAAAAGTGTCTTATTTGGAATAAGACCAGTAGTTTTGCCAACTATATTGGAAACAAGTTTACAATTTTCAGCCACGATTGAGAATTGTGGGCACGTTTTATTCTAAAAACTAAAAACAAAATAGTGATTGCTCTTATATATATATAATGAAAACACTTTTTAGTATTTTTTGAGTGAATATTAAGAGTAATGGCAGACCTGTGAAAGTCTCAAATTTGCCATGGAAATTTTAAATAGGCCTACGTTAATTTTATTTCATTAGAAAGTGTTCTCACGACTCTTTGTAAAAATTACTTTCCCCGCCGCCCCAAAAAAATGATTTTCTCATTTGATAATATTCCATAAAGATAGAGCTTTACATGCATGCAGGTACATAATAAGCATATTATTTTTCAATATTTAGCTTCTTACATAGATAATAATTTCCCTGAAAGTGTTTCACACTTTTGATGAAAATTAGGTCTTCAAGCATACACAAAGTTCACTATTTAAGAAAATTACTAGTGTAGGCAAAAGGGAAAAAAAAGCATAGATGCAATGTTTATATGCATTCGCCTACTACACATTTCATACACTCTAATTTAACACCCAAAAGTGTGTGTGACATCTGCACTATCAAGTTGCATAACAGGTACGGTATACGGCCTAATTCAAGCATTAACAAAAATCACACTTGGATGATCATGAATATAGCCTGAGAATATGATCTTATGATGTGATGAATATACCATGTCTGTTTTTTTACTCGTATCACTTATCATTCAGCTGAAAGCTAGTCAAGGTGTAGTTAGATAACATCTGACTGTATAGCCACCAAATTGCTGCTATACACAAGAATATGCAAGTAGTGCCTGCAAGTAGTGCCTACTGAGTAAGGTGTTTATCTCACTGGTTAAAGTGAGGCCTTGTTAAAAGATATAATAGCAAATATAAAATCAAAGATTAGTAAAAAAATTGGCAAAAAGACAAATACAGCAAAAGTAACAAATCATACATTAAAATGTACGATAAAATCTGAGACATGTAAAGAAGATGTCCACTTTCCAAGTTTTGCTGATATAGTACTGTGTAAGTATACTATGAACAACATACAGTAGTTCATTTCAATCTTATCTCCTCATGAAGCTTGATGTTTAATGTACTTTCGGTGGTGATATGGAATGAAAAAAATGTATGAACTTCATGAATACATCAGCAGGTATTTGCAGTCATTAAAATGATCAATTTAGCTTTGTGTCACAGTGCCTTCAAACCCATTCCCTTCATGTAGTCTAGCATGAATATCAAACTTTTTAAAGCGTACAACAATTCGTGGTATTTATATATACAATTTGTAGCCATCCTATTTAAGTATCTTAAATCGTTCAAGATAGTGTAAAAAGAACCTTAATTCAGTGGCCCTTGCTTAGTTGAGAAACACCCAAAAGGTCCACCCTAAACCAAAAGTATATATAAATCCAGAGATAAATTCCATATCAAATCCACATCTAGATCTGATATAAATCACATGCATAACCAGATAAAGATATGACATTTGTTTTTATATAAAATGAACATTAAATCAATTTGATATCTACCTTGATGTGGTAATATGTTATTAACTAGGGCCTATTTTTTAATTTGGTCCTAACTTCAGTGGGTTTATGGTTCAAATTATTAGGTAGGCCTACTGGCTGAAAACATCAATCATATTTACAGGTTTTTTTTATACTGATTCTGGTCCTACTCGGATTTACGGTTTATATCTTTTTAAGTTTGACAAGATTTGATTACAGTGTTGATTTAGGCCTAATACTTAGATTACAATCGCCAAAAGAGTTTTCCCAGCAATTATTAACAGATTAATCGAAATCCGTATTTCCATGCGTGAACGCTAATACTGCGTTAAAAAAGAAAAAAACTTACTGCTATTCTGCGAAGAAATTATTGACTAAATTCAAGCGTTTCGTGCAAAATTTATCAAATAGGTCAAAATGACCAATTTAACATTGATGTTATTGATAAGCAATCGAGCACAATATGCGTAGATTTGCGTACCTACCAGTTTTCCCGCACTGTGCCAACCAATTTGTTTGCGCTTGTAAAGATCTTGGATGGTAAACAACTTTTGGATTAGGTCTATACTCAGACAAAGCTTACATACATGATATAAAGTTCGCTGCAAAGTGAACCAAGTTGATTCGCCAGTGCACCACAACTGGTTATCAAAGGCCGTGGACATTAACTTGGTTGTCGATGTTATGTCTGTCCGTACGTCGTACATGTGTTCTCGTCCGGGTCGTATTAAGCGTTTCGTGATAGCATTTGTACTATCATAACCGAATACGCAGGCGACGACCCCGTCATTGTAATTGTGTGTTCAACTCTCTAACCAAGTTGAAGTACAGCAGAAACCTGGCCCACTTCGAACGTCGATCAAGATCAGATGGAAATCGATAAATTGTCTTTTTATTCCCCGCACTTATCTATTAGCGCAAGCCAACGGCACAGCAAGATTCCGGCATAATTATCTTACAAAAATAATCTTATATAACAATATGCAAACTTATGTAAGTCTAAATCAAGTGTAGACGACAGTGTTTTTAAACCGACAAAATGGCGATACAAACAAAGTCACGTGACCTCGAGATGTCAGCTGAAACACCTTATACAACTCCTAATGCTACTTGTCAGAGATTTTTCTTGAATTACATGACGAGCTTGTAATTTGGATGAAGTAATAAATGATTAATATATACTCCAGTCTGAGTCCATAAATTTCATTTGACTAAAAATGTAGTGGTAAATTAAATGTAAAGTTTATCTAATATTTGTACTCTCCACTAAATGAGTTTGATTTGAGTAAAGTATAGTATCTCTTATAATTTGGTACAAAAATAAGCTTTTTATACAAAGCAGATTGATACAAATCTTAGAAAAAAGTTGTATTCAGATACATTTTTTGCAAACTCCGCCCCATTTTTAGTTATGTAATTTTGATCCAACGTTGTGTAGAATGGACGTTACACCTGTACACAGGACATGTGTAAATATTTCTACAAACTTTGTTTTAGAGTAGTTAACGTGACCAGGGATGCCAAAAAGGCAAGTGGCGAAACTCAAGAAATGGTACTTTTTATAACGTCGTTTGAGTACTATCACTGTAAGAAACAATATGGGACACATGCCCTGGAAATTATATTTTAAAAATGTTGTTTCCATTTCGAAGTTAAGTTCACCCAGAGAGTGTGACGTCATTCGGCCTATATTTCATATACGTAGTATAGGGCGAATGACGTCACGCTCTCTGATAGACCTTTCACTTGTAAACCTTTTCAAACCGAGCTTAGCCGAACGTGACTATTTCAGTTCTTCGACCAATCAACTGATGCGGAGGGGGAGGGGGGTATCCCCTTTGTTACCCAACCAATCAGCTGCAGTGAGGGAAGCTCGTAAGTAACAATGCGCGCGCGTTTTACCTTCCTGTATAACACACACGTATAATAGGCTATTGGAACCATCTTTTCATACGCTTGGTCCTATTCTCTTCTTCTTGGTTAACAAAGACGATGATGTTGTGACTTCATCAGTGAAAATGCATGTGACACTGGAGCCCAAAGGCTGATGCACACAGATTGTTACAGTTGGGGTAAAGAATGCCAGTTGTTGAGACAGTGAAATCTTTACGTCGCTCCCGTGCAGCTGCAAAATGCTGACGACGATTCTCTTCAAACTAGGCCAATGCCTTTCTTATAAGTAAAGAACATCTGGTTCTGTCTGAAGCAGCCATTTCAAGTTCCCTTGGCTGCCTACTTCAGATTGTTTATCTATCTTCTCTTTGGCAGACTGCTTGTGACATCCACGTGCCAGTTCTTGCTTTGTGAGTCTCTTATTATCCATGCAAATAACATGACCAGTTCAGCGACGCTGATGCTGCAAGATCTTAGCTTCTATCCTTGTGAAAGCAGCTCTATCAAGAACTTATTGGTCTCTTATCCAACTATTATTGAGTCGTTAGATATCTTTTAAATCGTCTTTAATGCCTTTCAGTTGCAGGGGAATGGGAGGATTCAGGGGCGTAGTAGAATGGTAACAACCCACCCCCAAAATCCCGGTAATAAGCGGAACATTGTATTGCATGGTAAATTAAATTTTCATCAAAGATTGCTAATCAGGAAACCTTCAATTTTTAATTTTCGGGAAATTTGGAGCGATCTCTGTTGAAAAATAATTGCACCGAATTAAATATGAGATCATATAAGCATACGCTAAGCTAAAGCTACGGGGCTGAGCTACACTGGGGCTGAGCTACACTGGGGCTGAGCTACACTGGGGCTGAGCTACACTGGGGCTGAGCTACACTGGGGCTGAGCTACACTGGGGCTGAGCTACACTGGGGCTGAGCTACACTGGGGCTGAGCTACACTGGGGCTGAGCTACACTGGGGCTGAGCTACACTGGGGCTGAGCTACACTGGGGCTGAGCTACACTGGGGCTGAGCTACACTGGGGCTGAGCTACACTGGGGCTGAGCTACACTGGGGCTGAGCTACACTGGGGCTGAGCTACACTGGGGCTGAGCTACACTGGGGCTGAGCTACACTGGGGCTGAGCTACACTGGGGCTGAGCTACACTGGGGCTGAGCTACACTGGGGCTGAGCTACACTGGGGCTGAGCTACACTGGGGCTGAGCTACACTGGGGCTGAGCTACACTGGGGCTGAGCTACACTGGGGCTGAGCTACACTGGGGCTGAGCTACACTGGGGCTGAGCTACACTGGGGCTGAGCTACACTGGGGCTGAGCTACACTGGGGCTGAGCTACACTGGGGCTGAGCTACACTGGGGCTGAGCTACACTGGGGCTGAGCTACACTGGGGCTGAGCTACACTGGGGCTGAGCTACACTGGGGCTGAGCTACACTGGGGCTGAGCTACACTGGGGCTGAGCTACACTGGGGCTGAGCTACACTGGGGCTGAGCTACACTGGGGCTGAGCTACACTGGGGCTGAGCTACACTGGGGCTGAGCTACACTGGGGCTGAGCTACACTGGGGCTGAGCTACACTGGGGCTGAGCTACACTGGGGCTGAGCTACACTGGGGCTGAGCTACACTGGGGCTGAGCTACACTGGGGCTGAGCTACACTGGGGCTGAGCTACACTGGGGCTGAGCTACACTGGGGCTGAGCTACACTGGGGCTGAGCTACACTGGGGCTGAGCTACACTGGGGCTGAGCTACACTGGGGCTGAGCTACACTGGGGCTGAGCTACACTGGGGCTGAGCTACACTGGGGCTGAGCTACACGGGGGCTGAGCTACACTGGGGCTGAGCTACACCGGGGCTGAGCTACACCGGGGCTGAGCTACACCGGGGCTGAGCTACACCGGGCTGAGCTACACCGGGCTGAGCTACACCGGGCTGAGCTACACCGGGCTGAGACACCGGGGCTGAGCACGGGGCTGAGCTACACCGGGCTGAGCTACACCGGGCTGAGCTACACCGGGGCTGAGCTACACCGGGCTGAGCTACACCGGGCTGAGCTACACCGGGCTGAGCTACACCGGGCTGAGCTACACCGGGCTGAGCTACACCGGGCTGAGCTACACCGGGCTGAGCTACACCGGGCTGAGCTACACCGGGCTGAGCTACACCGGGCTGAGCTACACCGGGGCTGAGCTACACCGGGGCTGAGCTACACCGGGCTGAGCTACACGGGGCTGAGCTACACCGGGCTGAGCTACACCGGGCTGAGCTACACCGGGCTGAGCTACACCGGGCTGAGCTACACCGGGCTGAGCTCACCGGGCTGAGCTACACCGGGGCTGAGCTACACCGGGGCTGAGCTACACCGGGGCTGAGCTACACCGGGGCTGAGCTACACCGGGGCTGAGCTACACCGGGGCTGAGCTACACCGGGGCTGAGCTACACCGGGGCTGAGCTACACCGGGGCTGAATTTTCTTTGCCCAAAAAACTTCCGAACTTTTTACGTAAATTTTAGGGGCCGACTTTTTTACCGGTTTTCTAAAAGGGTTTGAAATTAGGGTAATTTTTGGAAAATTGTTCGGAAAATTAACCAAATATTTCAGATAATTGGCAATAAGCTCAGAAACCCAAACATGCCATGATTATTAAACTGCTACAGTTGTGATATTATGCCACCCCAAAACAATAGTATTAAGCAAAACGGGGAGCGACCGCTCCCACTCCCCCTCCTTCTTGCTACGTCCCTGGCCCTTGGTAATTTATCAGTGGTAAGAGGCCGGGGGGAAACTTCCCCCAGAAAACCTTTCTGGGATGGCGCCAAATGCTCACGAACAGGGATGCAAAATTGCCATGAGAATATATTTGTATACACTTTTTATTATTAACTTCTGCAATTTGTGTCATTTACAAAAGAAATATTGTAAAATGTTTTCTCTCAAAGATTTATACGTACATCCAAAACATGAAAATCATCTCTGGTCCCCAACTAAAGACATATTTTAGTCACTGGGATCCTACATATTTTCCAAAATCTAGTATATGTTTTTACACTAACTTTAGCGCAGAATTGACACAATTTTAAGCAGTTTTCTTCTACCCAAATCACGCCGAAAACGCTAAGCCTCAAGTCGACACAATATCAAAATTGAAATCGTGGGAAATGCCAATTTTCAGGGGTTTTGCACTAGATTTCACACAATTTTAAACAAATGTTCTGCTATAAAATTTGCGCACAGGGATTCCGGGGGGCATTTCTGCTATTTTCCCTGCACATCTTTTCTTCGGGAAAAGTTCTTAAATTTTCGTAAAATTTCCTTAAATTTTGGGAAACTTTTCGTTATGGGGACATTTCTTCAATTGTTCTTCAAGTGTCGTTAAATTTGCTTCAATTTTTGTAAAATTTCCTTCAATTTCAGGGAAATTTTAAAGTTCAATTTTTAGTTTTTTTTCTTCAATTTTCTGATTTCTTTTTAGAAATTTTCTTCATTTTCATTTTCATCTTCAATTTTCGTGAAATTTTTTTAATTTCGGGGAAATTTTCAAGTTCATGTAGAGGTTTTTTTTCTTTTTCCAATATTCCTGCATTTTCATTTAATTTGCTTCCATTTTTGTAAAATTTCCTTCATTTTGCGTAAATTTCCTTCAATTTGTGCAAATTGTCCTTCATTTTGGGGGAGTTTTGTTTTAGGAAGTTTTCTTAAATTCCTGTTAAATTTGCTTCAATTTTCGGATTTTTTTTTTTTATTTTCCTTTATTTTCGTGAAATTTTAATTTCAATTTTCTTGAATTTGATTTCAATTTTCTTGAAATTTCCTTCATTTTGAGGAAACTTTCAAGTTCATTTTGCATTCAATGAATTTCAATCAATTGCAATCAGGGTTGCCAGATAACTTTTGTGGCTTGGTACCAAATATTTTGCATCTGGATACCAAATTACAGCATCTGTATACCAAAATTCAAATGTTCTCCTATTTGCACCTGAGGAAAGTTTTTGAACTTTTTTTTGCAGGAAATGGATTGTTAACAGGCACGTAGCCAGGATTTTTCCATGAAGGAGGGAGATGAGGGGGGGGGGGTGCGTTTTCATAGTAAATTTTTTCAATCTGACAAATTGTACAGAGGTAGCCTATATGAGATTTGTGTACGTTGGTGGTCTGTGAATAGGGAGGGGGGGAATGAATGCACTCGTCGCACCCCGCTCCCTACAAGCCTGGTTAAGGAATTTTAGGTTGCAATTTTTAAAACTTTCATAACCAGAGATGCAAGAATCAAATTTCAACAGAATTTAAGGTTATGGGCCACACTTGAAATGGCAGTGACTAAATAATTACAGTCAACATATTTTGGAAGTGTATTCACCCAAATTTTCAGAATTGTTCGTGATAAAAGTCAAATGTAAATAGTTTTATTTTGTTAATAAAAAATGACTGGAATTCATTTTAAGGCACTTGGAAGTCCTTAAAAATTGTCTCAAATTATTCCCAATTTTGCACTTAATGAGGAAAGTATTTGAATATATTTTACAGGAAATGGATTGTGAAGGAATGTATTTTCAAATTTTTAAGAGTTTCACGACCAGGTAAATAAGAATCAAAATTCAACAGAATTTGAAGTTTTTCTTATATGCAGCCTAATGACCCCTATGGTTGCCATTTCAAGTGTGGCATAGGCCTATACGTGTAACGTTGAAATTAGGTATATGTACTGAAGTGATCAATGGATGACAAACGATTTGATTGGTTGCTGAACACCCGTTTGATAAACCAGCTGTGAAGCACTGGTGTATGGAAACCTACAGGGTATTGAACCCGAGCCTCTAGCTTGCCAAGCTGTTGCTATGACTGCGAGACATGGAGGTCTGAAAGTCACTGTTCATCCATTCCTGTCATATTACAGCATTGTTAGTACACCCAGATCAACGTTGTGCAGACGTCTTAAGATTATTGTTGAGAACAATTTTAATTTCATGAAATGATACACATTTTGTGACACCCCCAATCATTTACACTATGACTTAAAAGCAACAGTTTTTCAATTATCACAATATACTCTGTAAGGTAAGATATTCTTTGGCAGTATTGACAGCCTTTAACTCTCCAATGTGAATTTCTAAAAATGCATGCAGGGGTAACCCCAACTTGTCAGAAAGCCTTTACTTTAATGTTGGTATTTGTACGGTTAGTTACAAAGTTAAATACACGCTCTGACCATGATGACCCATCTGGCCAATGTCTATCCTTCCGATTTCTGGACAAGAGCACATGGCTCCTCCTGGACAGGATGCTAGTACATCACCAATTAACTTCCCTGAAGTGCTGGTACACATTTTACAGCAGAGTGGACTGGAGCAGGTAGAGTAAAAGCTTCTTGCTCAAGGACACAACGCAGAGCTCGCGGCTGGAATCAAGACTTGCATAGAGCAGAGCATGACTCTTTTAACCATTGCACCTCTAATATTTGTAGGATGCTAATCTATAATATCAAAAAGAAAGCTCTGCACTTGACATAAATGTTTCATAGTTAAATCCATCCAGACCATCTTCCATAAGACTATACATATTCTTCAGGCAGCTTTCAAGACTTTACATCAAAACCTCTTCTTAATATGACAAAATAACCAAAAATGATGTGATGTGAACAAGCAAACTATGGACGGAACTTAACATGTGATGAAAGTTGGTGAAGATCTGCTGATATTTATGGCACCATATGTCGGGATGTAATGAGGCTTATTTTTTAACACACCATGGCAATATATAATAGTATACAAGCAATCTGAGCAACAAACGAACCAATCGGGTACTTTGCAACGTGCATGTCACCGAGTTTCAGTAAGTTACATGAACACTCTCCGACAAGCAAGGAAAGAGCAAAAGCGCTGAATCCAGCTTTTGGACTGACGAAGAATATTCCTGTTTGATGAAAACCTGTGTCATTTCTTTTGTGTTCATATCTAAACACATCAGCACTGTTTCTCCAACCGTAGGTGTACGATAATTCTCCATAAGAAAACACTTGTCCCAAAATAATGTCTCACAAATCTTGATCTCATGAAATTGTCCAATTGAGATTGATAAATGTTTGTTTGTCACAGTTTGTGACAGTAATCAGTGAAAGCTCAAGTTCTCATGAAGATCCATTTCTTTGGTCTCTATGAAATTTCTCAACCTGCAAAATAAAAACAATAGAAAAAGAAAGACAAAGATCATCTCAAAGGTTTATTAATAAAGCTAGACATTTGCTAGTTTATTCCTAAATTTAAATAATATGAAAAATTGAATAATAATACTCAGTTATCCTGAAATATATATAATATATGGAATTTATATGGCGCATTTTCTAGTTTAAAGAGCTATTCAAATGCGCTCTACAACTAACAGACTAGTTCTCCGGCTGCCTGTGGGTGCACATGAAGTTAGTACTTGAAATGCAAAGTGAATAAACACTGCGTTTTCACGCTTCTCTTGTCAAATAGTGTTCAGAGAATCAGGCAGGGGTGACTCTCCTGCCGTCGGGACCAACGGCTTAGCGTCCCCTCCGAAGGCCGGTGTGTGCCATTTTATCATTGTCACTTTTCTCAACAGCTGAATGAGTACGAGCTGCAGATGAAATCCTTCCGCTTTGATGTTCGGCATATCTGTCTGCATAGCTGTGGAAAAATCGAGTTAGACCTGACTGAGGCTTGAACCTGGGACTTCCAGCATCTCAGCTGTGCGCTCTGCCAACTGAGCTGCCTATATCGCAAAATCCTATGCAATCATGCTCAAAATGCTTTACCATAGAAAGTTTTGAGGCTCAAAACTACAGTCAAAACACACTGCACAAGCATGTATTATTTGTATAGTAACTTTTGAAGTTTTTAATTTGTAGTAAAATTGTCTAGAAACATCATCATGATCATCCTTCGGCTACGGAGCAGCGACCACAAGATTTCTCCATGCACAGTGATCTTTGGCAAGTGTGGCTATCTGTTCTACTTGGATGTCTTCGTCATACCCTAACATACGTTGAATGTAGTTAACACAAGAGGTGCGTGGACGTCCCGGTCTTCTTTTGCCATGAGTTGGTATGTAGAGAGCATACCTTCTAGCAGGCTCCTCCTCTGGGAGACGAAGGATGTGTCTCAGGAATCTCAGTTGGCGATTCCTTACACAGTGGATAAGAGGCTCAGTGTTGCTCATGCCATATATCCTGGCATTTGATACACGAAAACAACTGAAATCATACTAAACATTCTTTTAAATTACTTATGTATTTTACTGTCATAATTCTTCATTTATTTTGTGGTTTTAAAATCATTGGATATGGTATCCAGTCCACCATAATCCAGCACAGCAGACTGGATTTACTATCTTAAGAAAATTTGAAAAAAGTTTTCAATCTTAAAAAATTAATTCTTTATAATTAAGGCTGTAATACACTTTTAAAATGGATTATGATGGGTAAACCCTCTATCCCCCTTTAAAATTCCCTTCCTGGACTGGACACCAGTGCATCGCAGATTAACTCCCCAGCAAGAGTGGACTGAAGCAAGTAAAGTGTCTTACTCCAGGACACAATGCAGTGCTCACAACGGAAATCGAGCCCAGTACCTTTCAAATATGAGCATGACTCCTAAACCACTGAGCCACAGCACATCTCTGATATGGGTAAATCAGTTATTGATTATCATGGACAAAATTATTGTGATATATCACCATATTGCGATGTGTATGTAATATTATCAATTTTTGAAAACTACTTGGATTTTAGCATGCAGGTCTAAATTTGTCCATGAAATTTGAGAACGAAGAACAGAAGCATAAAGAATCAGATTTACTGACATACTGCAAATATTCTGTTAAAATCTTATTTATTGAAATGTTATGATATGTAGTTTTTACATGAAAATGGCATATGATATCGCAACAATCGACATATCATAACAGCACTATTCAAAACATCATTCACATCAAAATTCCACAAAAAAATAAGAAGAATTATACTTACAAGTTTTTTTATGTGGTCTAAAGCTTTATGGTTTCCCTCACAACTTTCAGGTTTGTACGGTGGATGTATTCTCACGTCTTTTGTAACAACGATTGTTTGGTCACGCCATTCACAATCAAGGCTGCAGGAGAGAGAGGATTCTGGTTATGCATGTCTCTTTCAACCCCTGACAATTCCTGTTGCCATGGCAATGAAAATTTAAATCTTAGAAAAATGAAGATTTTATTTGCCAGAAAAATAACACTTTATGTCTCATCTGGCGACCAAAATAAGTTTATTTGAGTAAGAAATGCACTGAAAATATTTCGGTAGCATGAAATCATAATCCCGAATTTTTTACTGTAACTTTGTCCCCACAACTGCAGCACAAGCTGCATGGCTCCAATACAATAATCATGTACGATATCAAGGGTTGTAGTATAAGATATAGAGATAAGGATGTTTCAAAGAAACTTGTGAGAATAAAGTGGAAATAATGTCCGTATTTTGATGTTCTCATACGGGGGTAAAACACTTATAAAAAGGGGAACTAGACTCTCATCATAATCCACTGCACTATATTAAATTATTTCTTCTCAAGCAAGGTGGAATACCCCTAGTGGCATAGCCAAAGGGGAATGGGGAGTGTGGAACCCCTCACTTTTTCAAGAAAATTTTCAAAAATTGGGATAATAGTTTTGTTTTTTAATAATTTTTTTTGCTTTTGAAAATCAAAAATCCTCTCAGAAGTGGGCCAAATGTGCCCCACACTAGCTACAGACCTATCAGTGACAGTTGTCTTTTTACCTAAAATAAAGAAACTTTTTTCACTTACGTTTTCTTTATTGTAAGAAAGAGTTTTTGTGCCTGAGGCTTATCCCCATCTCTACGAGCTCGGCCTGCACTTTCTTCCTTTCCGTTTGCTCCTCTTCTCGTTTCCGAAGCTGTGCAATAAATCAGAATTATTCAAGCGTGAGAAAATGGAGACCATGGCAAGAGCTGTCTGAATGATAGCATGCTTGACTTTTCAAAGCTTGTATTTAGAACTGGCTTGTTGAAAGAAATATGAAGTGATAAAGATTTGAGAAAATCTTATGCAAATTACCCAATGCTTCAAGGAGATACAGTACATTTATTCTTATCTTTGTATTACCGTATTCGACATATATCAAAACTTGCACATTTTAGGCCTAAAGTTTTTTTTTACTTACAAGTCCCCATGCACCGGGTCACATACAGCGTACTATTCGAACTGCATTGTGTGAACTGGTTCTATACTAGCCCCACAATAACCACCACAAAAACATTTTTTTGTCAGATGCAAAATAAGCAAATAATATAAGAAAACTTATTTTAAAATTATTTTTTTCAAATTAATTGAATGTCAAAAAACCTTGGGTGAACACTTATTAGAGCAGGGGCGCTTAATACGTTGAATAGGGTAGTTTCAAAAATGACCCTCAAAGCAAGTGGAAAATACTTTTTCCACTTCTTCACCAAATAAATATATTTACTAGAACTCTGAAATTCATTTTTCCTTGGTCACTTTTCACCTACTCACTTTTTCTATATTTAATGGAAGGAGTTCTTTAAGAGGCTGCAGCGGTTCTTGAGTGATGCTTATATCTCGCACATAGTTCAAATTCAGCAAGGTCACATCGCATCTACCTTTTCTGCCACTCAAAGGATGTCCTGATACTGCTGGTTAAGGTTATGACAAGATTAAAAAGAGGATGTCTAGTGTCAATTTAACTTCTCTAGCATTCTTGAAATCTGTGGGCAAAAAAATGCCCTTCAATTTTCTGTTCCTAACATGGAGACATTACAAGTGATAAGCTTTGAAAGCCCAGTATACAGTACATGACAATTTTAAATGAATAATCTGTTAGAGTTGTGCCTTCAGTGATCGAAATTCCTGCTGTTCTGAGAACAATGCTTTTTAAGTAGGAACTGTTAATTTTTAAATATAACTGTTCCATGGAAGTCAACATCCTTCAAAATATTGTTTAACATAGCATAGCAAGGTTAACGTTGAAAGCATCCATTGCTGACATTACATCAAGACAGCCACAGCCTTTGATAACCAGTTGTGAATTAACTAGTTGCAGACCCACAGAATTTGTACCTGGGACGTGTGGGTAAGAAGACAAAGCACTATATTACTACACCACAGAGGTCTGCTCATAAAACATGTTCTAAGCGTAAAATCCCCCATAACAAATATTTTTTAAGTATGAAAAAAACTTACTTTTCCCACAATTGCCGACGCAATCAATCACAGCTGGGTTACTAAAAGTCTGTCAGTACACATGCCACATGGAAAGCTATTCTGCACAATACTTTTTTTTTTCTCAGGCTTACCAAGGAGTTGTCAAAATAACAGCTCCCTGGGCTTAACTAGGGATTTATATCTGTATTGTACATGAGGATGTACATGTATCTGTCGTGGATATTATGTTTTTCTATGACGCAATATGGTATTATACACTCATTGGCCGATTGGAGAATTTATTTACAAGTTAATTCTCATGCTTGAGAGTGCTTGAATCAAGGCCAGGATCAACTTCTTGCATGAATTGTGTTATTTTTTATTTTTATATGCTTCTTCTATGGAGTATTGGCATTATTATGACCTGTACTGTACATTGAATACTATTAATGCATAACAATGATTATTTGGTTTATTTCATTTTCAAAAGAGGTAATTTTTAAATATAAATCAATCAATTATATGTAAAATTTTGCTATTTTTCATTCTTTATAATTGTTTTCTATGCATTTTAAACAATCTAACACTAAAATTTGATAAAAAAGATTAATGTTTTGGCATTGTGTTTATATGCATATTTAATGCTGGGTTCAAAGGACTTTACACTCACGAATGACCCTACTAAAAATGGGCTTTTCTACTTAAGCCAAAATCCTTTGCCCCATGCAATATAAAGACTCTGCCTCAACTATAATCTTTAAAGAAACAATTATTCTAAGAAATTAATGCAACGAGATGCAAATGGGATACCTCATGAATACAATATTTGTTTTTGTTGACAAAATATATCTTCCTACCACGTGGTATGGTCAAGTTGACCATGTCCCTCCTATAACTTCAATAATTGACAGGGAGAGGTTGGAATTACCAGTTGACACACACATTTTAATTTAACATAACAGCTCATAAGTTTTGTTGGAAGCATATTTCATTGTTCAAACATTGCCTCCAGTTCTTTTTTCTCCCTGTTGCCTTTAAGCTTTTGTTTGTTGGGAAAATGTATTTTCCACCACGTGGTATGGTTAAGTTGACTGCGTCCCTCATATAACTTCCATAAACAACCAGAAGTGGTTGGTATTACCAGTTGGTCCGCACATTATAATTTTAACAAAACAGTTTATAACTTTTGTTATGAGCCTATTTTTATTCAGTGCATTTAAACATCCTTCAAAACTTCAGTGCTCTTGGAAGCCATTAGTGATTTATTCATTTGATAAAACAGTACAGCTTCACTCCCTTCAACCCCTGTAGGGTCTAAAGCAGACCTCTGGACCCCATGCCGTTAGCCAAAGACGCAAGGAAAATTTGAGCTTCATATTCTTCAAGATATATATGTATATAATAATAATAATACATTTATATAACGCAAAAATCTGCAAGCATTCTAATGTGCTTCACAGTAAGATAAAACTAAACAAAGGCAATACGAAAAAAGTATGTTTTTAACTTATGACTTAAACTAAAATTGTTAAATGAATGAATATAGGCAGGCATGTTCATTCCAAAGGGCTGACCTGCATAGTAAAAGCCACAGTCATCTAATGTTTTACACTTAATGTAGTTCTGGGGACAAAAAGAAAGAGAGAATCATTAGAGCGTAACGAATACCTATTGCTGTGAATGGGGCTAATGTGATCAGAAAGATAGTAAGGATTTTAATAGGGATTATAATAGGGATATGTAGGGATTCAAAAATTAAAAGAAGTTTAATTTTAATACAGAATTCAACTGGAAGCCAATAAAGGGAACTAAAAAGGACTTTTTGAGGGGGCATCGTAGCAATTAACAACTAAATTGGCAGCATTACTCTGGATACGTTGGAGCCTTTTAATGAGATAATTTTTGAATTTTGTGAAATAAACTGTTACAATAATCTAAATGGAATGCATGAACTAACATATGCATGGCTATCTGGTAGTGTTTACACGGGTACCCGAAATATCCGGGTACCTGACCAATTGTATTGCTCCCTGGTTCCAAAAATACAACCCGGGTATGGATTTTTATAATATTACCAATTGCAGACTGTTTCTGTTTTTGAATTGTATGTTAAAGGAATAAATCTTAACTTACAAGAATTATAAAGTGTTTCTTTCCACTCTGTTCTAACGCAATGCAATAAAACGATCACAAAATATTGTCACAGATCGCAGAAATGATGTTGAACGAGCGATGTGGCTGGTAATGTAGGTACGCAAGTAGTACTACATGTACTAGTAGCGCAAAACTTTAACTCTCTAAACTTCGCTGTAAAAAAAGATATACAAAAACAATTCTACTTGAGAAATGGCAATTCATTGGTTTTTTCACCGGTATTAAAAACATGGATTAGTTGTGTATCATCCGCATAAGAGAAACCTAAAACAAGATGGTTTTGGATAACAGAAAAAAGTAAGCTGGTGTAGAGAATAAAGCACAGGGGTCCAAAGCACGACCCCTGAGGCACACCATGGTTAAGATTAACAGCACTTGAATGAACGCCCTTAAAAGAAACAAATTGGGACCTAAAACTTAAATAACTTAAAAACTATTTGAAAGCATTGCCTCTTAAGCCATAATAAAGTCTTAAAATTTTTATCAAAATAGAATGATCAACGGTGTCGAAGGCTGCGCTCATGTCTAAAAGCACCATTAGAGCAGCTTTACCTTCGTCAAGAGATTGAAATATATCAGAGTGAATTTTTAATAAGGCAGTTTCAGTGGAATAATGTTTCCTATATGCTTGGTCTCAAATTAATGTACCTCAAGTCGGTGGTTCGGCTGTTTTCTTAGCCAATGGGGTAATGAGAACACTTTTCCATATTAAAGCCAACAAATTCTCCGTAGATAAACTTAGATTAACAAGTTTAATAATTCCTGGTAATAAAGTAAGGCAAAACAAATTAACAAGCTTGGTATGTAAAGGATCTAATTCACACGTGGCTAAAGAGCTAGGACGAATCAAGGTTATCAATATCAGAACTGGAAATTTTCTGAAACTCTGTGAAGAGTTGATTACAATATAAATTATTAAGGTATGATGTGAAGGTAACCTGGACAGGAACATTTTTAAAATCATTTCTGATCTTTAAGACTTTTGCAGAAAAGAATTGCATTATTTCATTGGCAGTATTAGCTTTGTTCATGATTGATGGAGTTTGTTTACCAGGTTGATTACATACACGAAGAGATTTAACTACACCAAATAGCTTTTTTTAATTATTGTCACAATCATAAAGTTCAAATTTGAAGCACAGAATTTGCACTTTGATTGACAAAAACATTGGATCAGTGAATTTGATCTGGAACAGTATTTCTTAGGAAAGTACTCTTCCATGGAAGAGTGGTGAAATATTTTAATTTCTACTACCGCGGGGCCCTGGCCTTCATATAATATTCTAGTTAAAACTGCTCTTAACCCTTACTCTCCCAAGGTTCCAAAAATAGAATAAACTATTTCTGAAATTTTTGGAAAGAGGATTTTTTCAGCACTTTCTGTTCCATTTGTACCAAAACAAGTTCGACTTTTATGAAAGCTAACATGTTGAACTTTCCAAAAATGTGCATATTTCCGAACTCAAATATGCAAATTAGGTCATTGAATTAGCATATTAGGTCTCCAAACATTCTATCTTTATGACACGCTTGTGCCTTGTGGCTAAATAGCAAAAAAATATGGATAGAATTTCTGAATCGTCCTTGGAAAGACCTTTCGATTTATACTATTCATGGATTTTTAGGAATCAGAAGAAAAAAAATGACGCAAATATGAAAAATTGGGTACATTTTGACCTAAAAATTATCCCCCGATTCTGTGAATAATCTATCTAATGGCACTAAATTTTCCAAAAAAATGCATTTTCCCCTTCTATGATGTCCAAAACTAATAGAATGCAGAAAAACAAGATGTTAACATCATCATTTGCAAAAAATGAAATAAGAAATTATGCAAATGATATGCAAATTAGGTCATTTACCTCATTTATTATGCACGAAAGTGTTTTTGTTTATTTCTGACCCAATTTCAGCCATTACAAGCTTCACAGCTACTTTTATGTCGATAGACTATGCTGATTATCTATTGACACTTATTTCTGTTCATTCCACATGGAATTCATAAGAAATGTTTGCGAAAAGGTCCAAATTTGTAAAGTCTTCTGCTATACCTTTTTGCTGCAAATAGAATAGAAAATAAATTTAAAAATTGCAACTATATTCATTCAACTTACTTTAGTTTGGTCTTCCCATAACCAGTTACCGAAGACCTCGTGGTCGATCCCGGTCACTCTCCACCAGTACTTCCCACAGATGATAGTCTTTATCGGCTGCAGGGATGACCTTCGACCGTTGTATCTCCTGCAGCCGAGCGTGCCCGCTCTTCCTCCCTGGTTTGAAGGCAGCTTTTTCCGCTGCAGTTGGATTTTCTTTGAGTGGTGATGGTGGCGAGACTGCAGCGGAAGGCCTGGAAGAGGGGCCTGGGCTCATCTTCAACTGTCTGTCCCTCTTCCGCTTGGGTTGGGGAGTAGCGGGTGGCTCGTCCCTCTTCAAGCATACGCATAACATGTTATCGCATAACATGTTATTGTGGTTTCTAGTAGCAGGCGGCTCGTCCTCTTCAAGCATACGCATAACATGTTATCGCATAACATGTTATTGTGGTTTCTAACCTGCCCCACAATTTTGTGGTAACCGTGGGGACAGACTTTTACAGCCGGGAAGCCCAGGGGTACATACAGGGGTCCAAAATGTTTGTTTTATCGATCTAGTCATCACCACAACAGTGGCATAGCCAGGGGGAGGGGAAAAGGATCATGGTCCTAAAAAATGGGGCATAAAAATAATGTACCGGTACTAGGTTTATATACAAGCATTTTCTTCTAAATGGGCCTGGGGCACCCCCAATATGTGTATTTTGCCCTAACATGGAACCCCTACTCCACTTTCCCCCATAAAATTGTGATTTCGGCCCCTGAAATAATGGAACTTGGATTTTGTGATATTGGGAATACACATATTTCAGTAGGCCTAAATTTACAATTTTGCCATTGGGAAATACATATATTTCAGTCCATTTAGAAATGTTATTATTGGGGCTCAGCTTTCATTTGTTTCATCCGGGCTATTATAGAAAGGACCTAAATCCTTTTTTTTATATGTGATTTTAGTGTCCCTTTTACTTGTTTATCGTAACAAGCAAAAAATCCCCGCTAATTTATCATTAGAATTCTATAAGCCTTATTTTATTACTACACATTTACAATGTAGTACTTTCGCTATTTTTAGAAGAAAACACTCACCAACTCCGTAATTTGGAACAGATCACTATCCATCTCAGCAGGCTCTATATTCTCCTCTTCCTTAATCTGGTCGAGTTCTGGTACATCTTCTTCATCAGAAGTACCTTCCGACCCCTCTGAGTCATCATTATTCTGAAGAAAACATAGGAGACGGAAGGCACGTTCGACGTTGTAACTTGTATTTCGCCATTTTGTGATGTTGAATGTGCGTAGAAAAAAAGAAAGAAAAAAAAAGACGCAAATTGACGTCATCATCAGAGACCTTTTAGGCATGTAGAGGGGGTGCATCTGTTATTGTAATAGTTCGTCTGAAAGATCTATTTCTCCTCTACCCGTAGAGATTTTTAAAATTCTAATACAATATTTGGGCCATTTTTTATATTTTTTTTATCAAAAAAGGTCAAAAAATGGCCCAAAATCACAAATTTTGCATATTTTCTCCAACAAAACACAAACATTGACCAAGTACAAGTAAAATTCGTGTAGCAACCAACAATTCAAACTATCTTTATACTTTACCTGAAAAAAAAAAATTGAAAAAATATTCACGTATGACATTCATCTTTCAAAAAAAAAAAAAAAAAAAATGCCGTTTTTTTTAAAAATGCACTTTTTTGTAACGATTTTACTCAAAAAATTTCAATCTAACCCCCCAACAAAATAACCATATTATGAAAGATCTATTCAATCTGGTTTGAATGAACTTATTTGCAGCTCTATAGGATTTTTGGAAGGTACTCAAAAACATTTTTGGAAAATGGATCGTAACACACGCTGGGAGAGTAAGGGTTAAGCTACATAGGAAAACCCTCAAATATTGTTGATTTTTTAATCTTTCTAAAAACTTCCAAATTCCCTAGTCCCGAAACTCTTTAAATATTCCTAAAAATTTCCTTTAAATCTATTGCCACAAATTTTGTTTGTGACCATTAAGTCACATTTGAACAGTACGAACTATTCTGGGAGAAAAATCATAATCTCCCAAATGGGCAAATCTCTATGTCAATTATATTTTCTTGTGCATCCCACTGGCTCATTACATCATTGTGTTACAGCTTTGTCAGCCACTTTATTAGTTGTCTACATATACTCGGTGCGGTACCAGTACACGTCGGTCAGCGCTAACAAAAATAGGTTAGTTGTGAGATTCTGTCGCTGATGTTTTCTGTGTGTATTATGCCATCTGACAGTCTGACATAGCCTATGTGTTATTACATTATTAGCAGTCATCGTACGTCTAAGTTGTATCTGTGTAGATAGTGCACCTTTCCTGAAACTTGAAAGCTTTGGCATAGTAAGTTATTTTTTCATGCAAATTTACAGCTGTTTTGAGGGAGGCAGAGTGACAGATCAGCGAGTCAATCAAATCCCCCAAAAATATAACTGGCTTTTCACAAAATGAAGAAAAATAGGTAGAATTCAATTCTTCTTAAAAATTACTCATTTTGAATTTAACAACTAATGTAGGATGAGGTGAACGACAAGGCTCTTTTAAAAATAATCATGAAAAACTACTAAAATATCACATTACATGCTTTTAGTACCTGTCATACAATGCTGAAATATTGCTTAACGATGACTAACAGACTAAACGACCATATTGCTTCTAACAACAAAAGTCATTGCGCAGGTCAAATCTTTTTCATCGTTTTGCTAAAAAACCGACTGGCAAATCATATTCGAGGGGGGAGCTTTTATTTAGATCTAATCATACTCTTAATGAATATTCTACAATCAACCTTTCCCGCTCATTATTAAGAATTCCAGAGGCTGTGTTATATATAAGTTGCATTATGAGTATGGGGCATATACAGAGGACTTATGGGTAATATTGCATCACAGGAAACTGATTTGCATTAAAGTTCGCATATTTTAGAGAAGATTTAGTTTTCCCGATTAGGAGAATAACCAGACTGTTGAAAAGGTAACCATGGTGGTACTTGGTGCTAAATTTGAATTTTTGTATTTTCCTTAATAAATACTCTCTCACATTCCTGATCATAAAACTCTTAAACACTTGAAGGTAACATGTTTTCAAATCTAGGCCTATTCCTTGCAAAAAAAGGAAACACAAAATTTGGGGGACTTTTTGAAAACTCCAATAGGCCTTAAAAAAGTAACTTTCTGGACATTTAAAAAAACAAAAACATGATCAAGTAACTTAAAAGGTACAGTTATTTACATTTCTTACCAACAAATCTGAAAAAATGGAGTGCAAATATATGTCAAAAATGTAGTTATTGTTATTTATTCATTATTTTATTGGTTAGGTCAATTAATCATATAAATTGCAAACAAATGACCATTTTGTTTTAAAGTCATGGCT
Source organism: Chiridota heheva (assembly GCA_020152595.1). Taxonomy (NCBI): domain Eukaryota; kingdom Metazoa; phylum Echinodermata; class Holothuroidea; order Apodida; family Chiridotidae; genus Chiridota; species Chiridota heheva. The sequence goes on from JAIGNY010003348.1 coordinate 109,856, forward strand.
TTCAGAGTTTTGTCAATTTTTCCTTTGTTTGCTCATTTTTGGATGGAAATAGATTTGAAAGGAATTTTCTTAGGACCAGGGGTTGAGGAGTTTTCAAGAAAGAGGCACAAATCAACAAGCTTTAATGTTTTTCTTATGTATCCCTATGCCATGGTTGCAAGTTGCAAGCTGTTCCCTTTAAAAGTTTGATAATTAGGCCTAACGTAATACTAATAGGCTACAGCATAGGCCCTATTATTCAAACCACACTTGTTCCTAGCATTATGGCAACCTATATACTAACTACATATATATAAAAAGGTAGGTCACTTTCTAACGCAACTTTTGAACCGTATATGAAAATTCCCTTTTTTGACCAACTTGCGAATCCTAATTACATTTTTTGACTCAACCCACATTTGCTGGAGACTCTCTTCTTCATTTATAAGCCACAGTATTTGTTCTTTTTTTCTGATGAGATATACAAACGATAGATTTCTACCGACATTACAGTCATGACAATGTAAAAGTCCAACAATTTGCTGCAAACCAATTAAAGTGCTGTTTCTTCATGATGTCATCGCAACGTTTCTTTGGATTGCAGCAAATTGTTGGGATTTTTACACTGTCATGACTGCAATGTTGGTAAAAAATCCATCGTTTGTACATCTCATCAGAAAAAAAGGAACAAATACTGTGGCTTATAAACAAAAAAGGAAGTCTCCAGCAAATGTGAGTTGAGTCAAAAAATGTAATTAAGCTTCGCGAGTGGTCAAATAAAGGCATTTTCAGATACGGTTCGAAAGTCGCATTAGAAAGAGACCTACCTTTTTATATATATATGTATTAAGTATATAGTTGCCATAACCACAGGTGTTCCTAGCATTATGGCAACCTATATACTTTGCCATATAGCTTGCCATAACGCTAGGAACACCTCGAGGCCATATTTGCTAGGATTGGAACACCTGTGATTCAAACTGTGTAAAATGTAGGCCAAGCCCTATTTCAATATAATAATAATGATAATAATAATAACATGTATACTTATATAGCGCACATTCACAACAAAGTTTCAATGCACTTTACAATGCTAACTATAGTTAACATAATAACATAGCAGGGTAAATTCCTAAGCAAATAAACCAATGGCAGTCTAATTACCCAAATTGAAAGCACTACGAAAAAATAATTTCTTTACTGAGTTCTTAAATGATTAATATTCGGGCCCCCCTTGACATGATAGGGCAGGGCATTCCAGAGAACTGGCCCAGCATAAGCAAACATTCTCTCACCAAAACCTTTTGTTAACACGAGGGACAGTCAATAAATTTGCTGACGCAGAACGAAGGAAACGACTGGGACAATAAAGGGGAACCATATCAATAAGATAATGGTGTGCATTGCCTATCAGACACTTAAAGATAAATATAAAACTTAGAATTTAATTCTATAGACTACAGGGAGCCAATATAAATTCTGTAAGATAGGGGTAATATGGGCACGGCGAGGTGATTTAGAGACAATCCTGGCAGCCCTGTTTTGAACAAGTTGAAGTTTACGAAGTGTACTACAGGAATGCCAGCCAGAAGGGAATTAGCATAGTCTAACTGCTAATGAAACAAGAGATACCATGACTTTGGCACATGTATCATCATTAAGATATCTTTTCAGCTCCTTACATTTCGGCATAAAGTTACACTATCCCTAGACATCTTCAAACACTAAAATTCAAGGTCAAATCCTAGTAACAATGTTAAAATCCTTAATAATAGAAGCCCTGATGCAAATTCAACTTAGATATTGATACTCGTGCAACTAGTATACACAAATTTGTACAGTAGCTAGGAAAGACCATGAACCATTTCGGTAGCATTAAATGACGCCTTCAGCGATAAAAAGGATACTAATTGCCAGTAATTTGTTCTGTGGTTCAAAAGAAAGCACTTCTCCCTCTACCACATTTTCGAAACAAGTTATACAAGAAACGACGCTTCCAATTTTGACAGGAGAATTAGAATTCGGATCACCAAAACCAGCCGCCATCATGTTTCTTTTTGTCCGCGATAGCAAGTTAGTATTACAAATGAGTTACGCGTCCATAAAATACAAACAATACAATAGGCTACCTAAGAGACCAGACAAACTTTACCAAATCTATCCATGCGCGGTAAGAGGAGGTGGACCAGCTGACTACTGCCAACCCCATAATTTCTTAAATAATGACATGTAAAAATGGGATTCAAAACTAATATTTCATGAAAAAGAATGAATATCAAATAAAACTACACTCATTGTAGGTCTGTTTGGGAATAAATTGAACTCAACGACCGAATTAAAGGAATATTCCCATGTTTTTTCGTAACCTTTCCTAAAAAAGAGAACAAATTTAGAAACAATTTAGTACAACAATTATGTTGATATGTTATTCCTACCAAAGAATCAAATTTTAAGGTTCACAAAAATAACAATAAACGAATAAGAAAAGGCTCAGTATGACATCAAAGCAACACATTCTCCCACAAAGTTTTATGTATTTCATTAAAATCTATCATCCTTTTTTATAGTAAAACTTGCTAGAAAAATCAATTGATGAAAGTTAGGTATTTATGCACATCGCCAAATATACCCTACTTCAATAACTTCTGGAAAATTGTTTTTCATTATACAGAAACAACCATCTAACGTTTAAAGAAACATTTTCAATGATTTGCCTCTATGACATCATCAAACACGAATTCATCATAATGTACAAATACTTTAAAATGCAATAAGGAAATATTTAAAGATTCATATCTCCTGAACGGAATATGATATCAAATTGATTTTGTACTAATTTGGCTCTAAATGTATGCTCTGTCAAACAAAAGTTTACAAAAAACATGGTAATATTCCCTTAACAAGAAGAACTCACTAAATTATAATCTATCACTATGCTCAGACTCATCACGCACACGCATTAGGGCAGTCTTTGCCCCTTGACTCTACGTAGAAGTTTTGATGTCGGTGTGGGTGGGGCAAAAGATGGGCATCTTTGTTTCACGGGGAGAAAATGTGCATTCCTTATTCTCTAAATGTATGTATACCGTACCAATTTTTTGAGGGGGAGATTTAGGGGGTACGGGGTATATGCCCTTTTGTTTCCAAGTAACGCCGCCACGAGTTCTCGGCTATTACTTAGTTCATATTCACAAATTTGTAGTTCAGGATTCATTGGCCGTTCCTTCATTACAGCAAGTTAAATTTGTGTTCCGAAGTATAAATGGATTATCAGTACTTGAGTTCATTCTAAGGAGAGAAAAAACAAACACATCCACCAACCAGCAAACTGCGGAAAAGGAACCAAAATTCAGTTAATTAACAGCTCCCTGGTGATACTGGTGCATACAAAGAATTCACAGACTTCAAACTACGATTTTTAATAAGAATTTATCAAGGTTGTTCCAGAAGATTGCCCTCTAACCATTAGTGTTATATTTCCCAACCGTGATATCATTCTCATATCTTATATGTGACTCGACAACACTATTTTCACTATTGCTGTTTGATACAAAATGAATAAAAGTCACCAAGAAAACCATTTCTGACGATCATTGTAAACAGATTTTATATTCACTGTCGTGATATATTCCTTTTATATTCCTACCGAAATTTCATGTTTCGATCTTGTCCCTTCATGCATGGCAGCTGCCTAGAATTGTTTTGTTTTTTCAGCCTCTTTGAACCGAGGGGTTATCATTTTACTCTGTGGATTAATACTTAATTAGTTCCGTGCTTCCTATACATATCAGCATATGTCATTCAATTAATAAAAGGAAGTATATATTTGTATAAGGGTAAAATGCTATTGAAAATTAGTAGATGCATCATGCAACGGATAAGTGGCTATAGCCAATTAGCGTTAGATTATCAAAAAAGGTCATGAAATATGTAATGAATGTTGTCATCTTATATTCCGCATATAGTGAGCAGTGAGTGGTAAAATACAAAGCATTTGGACAGTGGCGGCATGGGGTATTTTCCCTTACGAGATCGCTTTGCTCCCTTCCCAACTTGCCCTAAGAAAAGTTTGTAAAGTGACATATTTTGTCCGTTTTATAGGCTATTGCCCCCATGAGACAAAATTGCACCTCTTTGCCCCCATGACCAAAATTCTGGCGCCGCCACTGCACTTAGAGAATGAGAAGTCTGGATTCAAAATTGTTTCTAAGCTGAGTACATATTCTGCTGATCAAATTTGGCTCATTGACATTTTTCTTCTTTGTTTTTCATAGCTAATGCGTGAATCTATCAACAAGATATACATTGTCTTAATAAAATCAATAGTGTTGGGGAAGTACTAATAGTTAGCTGCTAGTTAGCTGCCCTCTTAAAAAAACCAAACGTAAATTTGAGAAACAGAAAAATACTTAAAACTTTGGTCAGTGGCGTAGTTCAGGATTACAATGTTAGGGGGCAACAATTCCTCTCAAGGAGGCAAAGCTATAAAGGTAGAAATCTTAAACCAAAAAATTAATGTATTTAGATTTGCAGGTAGCCCAGAGACGTAGGACGGAGTCACCTCTCAGGGAGCAAGAACCCCCGAAAGTTCCTGGTTAGCAAGTGGGAATATCACACTGGTAAATTAGTTTCCACTTTGCTGCTAATCGGAAAACCTCGTTCAATTTTTCAGGAGATTTTCTTCGTTTTTGAGAAATTTTCTTCATTTTCGATTTTTTTTTCAATTTGTGGGAAATATCCTTTAGTTTATTTATAAGAAATGTTGCCAAATTTTACCCTAATTATTTTTCTACAATTGTATACAAATTTTGTTCATATTTACAAATTTTTAAATGTTATTGTAATCATTTCCAATTTTAATTCCGAACTTGCAAGAAACAATCCAACCGGAAAATTGGTGAAATCGTCTCAGGGAAAAGTGGGCCGTTCCCCCTCCGATATCCTACGCCTCTGACCCTCCACTCGATTGCAGTGACGAATGGCAGCACTGCACCATTTTATGACCGAAGAACACTGGATTGAAATATGATAATTTTTTTGAATGAGGCTATAACTTTGCCGGTATAGAACCAAATTCAAATGTTGTATATATTGTTATGAGGTAAAAAAATTACGTTTCCTACCTATATATGAATCTTCTTTTTTAATATACATCACTGGGAATTGGGGAGGGGGCGGGAGCAAGAATACATATATCTGGGTGGGGAACTGACGACTTTTGCCCGAAAAATAGAACGATTGCTCGATTCTTGGGGTGGGTTAAATGCTCAATTGTTGGATTTCGTTGAAAATTTAATCGATATTCAGCATTTCGGAATATACGAATATACTCATTATATTCAAAATGCTATAATCACGTACGGTAGTGAATAAAATTACGCAATTTAGAAATATAGAACACCAAACGGATGACTTCTCTAACTGCTTGAAACAACCGTATGCAACGCATGTCCTTCATTTTCGTGCAATTTTTTTTCATTTTCGGGAAAATTTGATTCAATTTTCAAGAAAAATGCCTTCAATTTTCGGGCAATATCCTTCAATTTTCGTGCAATTTCTATCATTTTCGGGAAAATTTGCTTCAATTTTCAAGAAGATGCCTTCAATTTTCGGGAAATGTCCTTCAATTTTCGTAAAATTTCCTTCATTTTCATGACATTTGCTTCAATTTTCGTGCAAATTCGTTCACACGCCGGAAATTTTCTTCAATTTTCGAGAATTTGTCTACAATTTTTATGAAATTTTCTTCAATTTTCGTAAAAATTACTTTATTTTCGTGAAATTAGTTTCAATTTTCGTGTAATTTTGTTCACTTTAGGGAATTTTTCTTAAATTTTTGAGAAGTTGTTTTCAATTTTCATTAAATATTCGTAAAAATTCCTTCATTTTGCCTTGAACAACAAAAAAAGTTATAAGACTGAACTTTTTTGTTTATTTTTTCATTTTTTGTCAACTCACCCTTCTGCCCGAAAAACGCCGCTGCTGTAAGAAAAATTGTCGATTTTTTTAAACTGGGGGAGGAGCAATTTCGCTCTTGCCCCGTTCCATGCGCATGTGCAACTGTGTAGGGGTCGTTTAAATTGAGGCCAGATATAATGGTGATATGTATATGAGTAGTGGCTATATACCCTTAATCTAACAGCTGGTGTTGCAAGGGTGGCGGAGCTGGGGTTGGGAGCCTAAACCCCAATAATCTAAGATGAACATGTATTATCACGTTACTTAACCTAATTACCCCCAATATTGTTATCACATGTCTCCTGACCTCAGAGCGCCTCATCCCCCAATATCTTGAACGTTCCCGCCCTGCTATAGCTGGTAGAAAACAACAGAGCTAGAAAGTTGATGATTGAAATAGGAAGGGGGAACACGGAGGTTAAACCCGATATTTGAGGGGCTGATATTATTAAATCATTTGAATTATGGTCCATCTTAGAATTTGATAAAATTCTTAAGGTATGAATCGATCTATTCTAAGTGATAATTCAACCGCGCCTTATCACGTTCTCCGTTGAAACTCGATCACTATCTGGAATACAGGTAGAGAAACATATTCTTCATATGATCAATACCAAATTTCTTCTCACGATTTTTTTAGCTTGATATTCTGGTGATATTTAAAATTAAGAATATACCCTCAAAAATACATTAACAATATTCAAAAACGTCCTAAAGACGTTTGACAGTTTGAACGATGCGAATTTCTGAAGCAATCTGTTGTGCAGACCACCATTTATTCAACATGTTATAATCCATATTCAGACTGTAGAAGTCAGGTTCGTCAGGCTTTGTTAAAGAAATTGGTGGGCAATTCAATGGCAAAAATGATTTCGATAAACAGTGAGTCCCTTAGGCAGAAGTGGTGCAATCAGAATGAGTCTCCTCCACTTTTTTTAATTTTATTTCAATATTAAAATAATAAAAAATGAATAAAAGTACCCCTTGAATGTAAATCTTTCTCTCCATATCATTTATTAATTGGCATTTGGGCCAACAGTATACCACATTTATTTTTAAAAAGTGGTTGGCCAAATGAAGTGACTGGTGAACCAAATGAACCACCAGTACATATGTAGGAAATATTCTGGCCCACCTGTCCACTGCAGATCCAATTATGAGTAAATACTTTAGGGCCCTCTATAACAATATAAACCAAAGGATGAATCAGGGAAAAGGAATCAAGAGCTGTAAGCAAAGGGTTAATAGAGGCGAGGAGCAATGTCAAATGGCGTCGATAACTTTGGATGCATGCGGTGAAAAAACATTTTTGTGTACTTTGAGAATAATTTCATACAGATCCACGTGAGACGTTTGAAAAGCAAAAAAAAGAGGTAAACTTCATCATTCCAATATGTCGAGAAACAGTTCTTTTATTCCTACATGTCTTATGCATAGTTGAACATTTGACCTGCTTACAAAAGGATCTTTACCACACGCCATAAGATTCCTTGTGTTTTGCTTTCCTAACAATTCGGATAAGTTTGTAACAGCTCCCTGGTTTGAAGGTGCACCGGTCAGCTGGTCTGTATTCTGTTATTCAGTTATTAGCTTCTTGGAAAAGTTTGCCACATTTCAAGATTGAGCCGTAATTCTTGCCAGGACGTGCTCGGTTTGCAACTGGCAGATCAAATATCATCGAACAACGTTCTTCTTCACGGCTACATCCTGCTTCGTGTAACTTGCCTCACGTGAAACTGAGCCAAGTGTAAAAATAATAATTTAAGCTTTGTTAAAAGTTAATGGAAAATTAATTAGGAAAACTCGTTTAACTTTTATGGGCAGATGGGCCTTGTTAATGCCCATCTCAAGTTAATTTATGATAATCTGTTGTGCAATAGGTAAGCTATCTGACACCGTTTTATCATGTTTTCAGCCAACTGTTATAAAACATTTGTCTAAGCATGGAGCTTTTAACAGTTAATAACTCCATGGTCTAAGGCTCTGCTGGGCCCATTTTGGGAAAATACGTTGGGCTCCGAGGAAAATATATGTGTTGAGAAATTGCGAAGCTAGCTAGAGATTCAATCTAATTTGTATTATAACTGTATAAGAATCGACACAAAAGACTCAGAAACTGTACCAAATTGGGCACCTTTACATCATGAGGTGAAAAGGCATCTTGTTTTTAAGGGAATTCATACTTTTCAACGTCTATGATTTTTGAAGTGGCATGAAAATAAATTTAAAAAAGGTATGTTCTCCACATAAAAAAGGTAAGTCATATGGAAGTGTAGATAATAGATAACAGCGTTTTTAAACCTTAGGCTTCAATTTGAATATTTAATACAATACATGTGATGTATTACAAGATAACATTGCGATCATGGCGGCAGAGGTCTTAGCTATTTTGGATGATGTTCAACTATAGCTTAAATTTTGACATTTACATTTGTGGGGACACCCAAATGGATAGCAAACTCTGCAACATCCAGCTAGGCGTACATCTATCCTTCCATTCCTGCAATTCCTACAATCTCTCCCATAAAGACTGTCTGTATACATCACCCGCTCCTGAGTACGCCACCCGCCTCACTCATTCCCACCTCCGTAAAGACTCCTCCCACCTTCTCTGCAATTAATTATCATAGGCCCACAACTGTGAAATCTTCATTGACTGGCCACTCTTCGCCCACACCATAACACCAGAGCTTCTCCAATCTCTTCAATTACATTGCCGAACTCTTCCGCAAGAACTCCCCAGAACAAAATCATCTCCTTCCAAAGCTCTATTACCTACTGATACAACTATACCTAAGTTGTCTTACCCAAACCTTCTCCACCCTATATCTACCTACTACACTCTGTTGGACTCCTTCCAATTTTTTCTTTACTGACATTAATCTCGGGTAGGCTACAAGTTGACTATCGTTGTCTTTTTGCAAAGAAACCAAAATATAAAAGTATAATCATATTGATTATTCTGCCATTTTTTCCAATACCAAGTTATTTCCCGACGAATCGAATTAGTCAAAACTTCTTCCATGAGACTAACCCACTATAATAGAATTAAATGACTAAATTTGAAAAAGAAATTTCGCAAAACATATTATACAACAATTTTCTTTCCATGAGTCAAATAGGTTTCCAAAAACTAAAACGTATAGCATTCATCACTTTGACAGTTTGGCACTTACTACAGACGGTAAAAATAAACTGTTGAACATATTCAGCTTCTCAAATTATCGTTATAAATCTTGGGGGACAAATTCTCCTGGCGGACAGCTAGCCCTGTGCAGGGAAGACTAAGCTACCTAGGGGACAGAATTCCTAGAAGATTATGTCGGCGGACATATTCTCCTAGGATATTTAGTCATGGGGACATTTTCTCCTGGGGAACAAGATATTCTGTTACACCAGAATTTGTCATATTAGTTCTGTGCCATCTGTAAGATGGCTTTGGCTTCGGCTGAAGGTGGCACGGAGCTATTTATTGCACTTGAAACTTATCAAGTCAGGCATCAGGTCCTTTTTGTACCAAAAAGCGGAAGAATTGATTCCCCATGGACATTTGTTTTTTTTTTTTGAAGCACATCTCGCAGTCTCGTCAAGTTTGGTCATAGTTATAGTCAAGACATATCCATTCTCTACCATTACTGAATTTTCAGCTTCCTCTTGAAAATAGTTTGATTGGCCTTTTCTCTGGGCCTTCACATTTTGGACTTTCAGAGTAATACCCAATTAGTCTGTGCTACCTGCTACTGAGAAATCTTAAAACGTTGCCCACACCCCTATAAGCCTACCATGCTTTCGCCCATGAACCCCACGTTTTGCACTAATATCGTCAATTTTAGGGACATTTTCCACTGCCTGTTTAGAACTGGTAACCCAAATGCTTATATGAGTAGATTTTAAACCTTATAATTAAAAATCTTTTCCTGTTTTACAATTAAATTTGGGAAATTTGTGTTGATTTTTGTAAATAAGAACTTTTGGGGGATACGCCCCTTGTCCCAATGCCTCCCCCCTGAATCCTTGAGAAGCCCTTAATTAGGCACACGATGTTCATCTTACATGGCAACATGGTGACAAATGAATTATGTACACTGTCCTCCGTCTGGTATCAATACTGCTTAAAGGTTGCGAGGGTATTCAAAAATGAAAATCATTTGTAATTCTGTCATTAAGAAATTTCCTGGTACTTTGCTTTTAGATCAATGATACCAAGGAGCTGTTATTTGACAGCTCCCTGATGATACATCGAAAAACATTTTCAGAGACATAAGAAGAAGACAGAACACAAACTATTTCACATGTATTATCAATCTTTTTTAAACATATCGATCCTCAGGTTAAACATATCCACGCAGGATGACATTATTACTGTAAAATAATAAAATGACCATCAATACAATATTTTTTTTGACACGCAAGTTCAGGAAAGCTGAAGAAGTGAAGGAGACTTGACGCCACCTCCCATCAAAAATCTGGATGAATCATAAAACAATTTGCACTATTAGCAGATTAGAAACAAAGGTCATTAGTTGATGCATTTATTATAAGTGTTCAAGAAAATAGTGTGACGTAATAATTTGAAACTGAAAGTTGCATGTTGGTAACTTTCATATGAAACTGGCTTTCGCCATTGATACAATCCATATCCCCTTCCATGTGAAACTGAAACCTATGGAACTTTGTGTTTTGTTTTTGTTTTTTCATATTCAGATTGCTGAAAACTCTTAACAATTTTATATTTCATTGAAAATGTCAGGAAATATTTATGAACAGGTATTTCTAATGAAAAATATCAATAAAAATATGTATCAAGATATTCATTACTATATAGGCTTACAATCTTTTATCCATAAAACTCTATGACAATACATAATTTACCAACTGCTAGTTGCAGTGACATTGCTATGCTATGGTGTAGGAGTGGGGTATTTACCCCATACCCTACTTATCACAATATTGGTCACTGCATTCTATAGTTAATGATGTGTTTTATAATTAGATCATTTAAAAGAAATTCTTACAGCTACTTTTGAAACCTTGACAATCAAATTATCAAGAGAGACAATTGAGGCAAAGAAAAGGGTAATTTCCTCTTTGCTTGTTTGGGGTTGGTTTTTTTTTCATCCTAGAACCCCCATCCATTTTCTGATTCTCATACCCCCACATATTTTTCATGCTTAGTTGCTTTGAACCCTTACTCACACCCTTCTCCACATTTAAGCTATAACCTGAAAGGCTTTGGGATGTAAGTATTTCATATGAAACAAAGTATTTCTGACTTAAAAGGAATATTGATGGAGGAAATTAATCTAATATGAAGGAGGACTTCAAAAAGAAACAAAAAGAAAGCATCGAAATATCTTATTCAGTTAAGGAGATAATCAAGTTTTAATTCTGTATCATTAGTAAAGAAACAACTGAAATCAGACATTGATCAATGCTGCTGTCACGGGGGCACGTGCCCCCCCCATGTCATTTTTAAAAATCCAAATTGGCTATTTTGACCCTTTTTAATGGTGGGGGGGGTAGTTTAATTAATATTTTTGCATGACATACAGTACTAAATGCACTGAAAAACATTCGTAATCATCATAATTTGGTACATAAAAAAGCCGTGTATTGAACACATTCAGTCTTTTTGGGGCATCTAAAACTTGGAAAATGCGAGGTTTAATCCGGAGGTTTGCCCCTCTACCCCACAAGGGTCACTAAGGTTGGCCCCTTGACCCCATGCCAAAAAGGTTTGTACCCCCTCCCCTGAAATATCAAACCACTAATGGCGTCACTAGTTGTGATGTCAGATTCCTAAAATTCTTTATCACATTTTCTCTTGCGATTTAGTGAGTTAAAAACCATGGGATATGGTCAGAAAATAATACAGGTTTTTAAAAATTTACCAGATATAAAAACAATTCAAACAGTACAAAAGTTAAATCAATTTTCTTTAAAATGCATTAACAATTGTTAAGAGAAGGATGAAGTAAGCCAACCTTCCAAATACTACACAAGTCATTTCAATACAGATAAGAAGAACTTTCAACTTGAATATCTCCTTGATAGAATAAGCTTTAAGTAATTTCTTTACCATTTTGTTTATATTCAAGTCCTCTTTCAGATAAGAGTAACTTTCTTGACCACTGAACTAATCCTTTAAGAAATGAATAATGATTACAAATTGCTCATTATTTCAACAGACACATTAGTTAAAAAAATAAATCTGAGAAAGAACTTAAGCAATACACCAAATAAGCATAAGGTTAAATTCTGCATTTGTGAATGCAATTTGTCTTAATATTTACAACACTAATAAACATTTCATGAAATTATTAAGATTTGCATTGGCTGAATTTGCTTTTAGAAGTCAACTATGAAATAGGTGATTATGTGACGGTTAAAGGAATATCTCCATGGCTTTTTTGTAAAATTGTATTTGAAAGAGCATACTTCTAGAGCGATTTGGTACAAAAATTAGGTTGATATCATATTCCGTTCAGGAGATATGCATCTTTAAAGATTTCTTAATTGCATTTTAAAGTTTTTGTACAGTATGATGAATTCGTGTTTGATGATGTCATAGAGACAATTTCATTGCAAATTTGTATGTATTTCTTTGAACGTTAATTGGTTGTTTCTGTATGATTAGAAACAATTTTCCAAAAGTTATTGAAGTAGGGTATATTTGGCAATGTATATAAATACCTAACTTTCATCAATTGATTTTTCTAGCAGGTTTTACTAATAAAAAGGATGATAGGTTTTAAAAAAATACATCAACTTTGTGGAAGAATGTGTTGCTGTGATGTCATACTGAGCTTTTTCCTATTTATTTATTGGCATTTTTTGTTAACCTTGAAATTTGAATATCTCCTGGTAGGAATAACATATCAACATGATTTTTGTACTAAATTGTTTCTAAAATTTATCTCTTTTTATGAAAGAGCATGGGAATATTCCTTTACACCTGTATCTGTCTAGTGAGATAATCACCTCACTCAGTAGGTACTACTTGCAAGGCAATACTTGCATACTGTGTATAACAGCCATGTCATGGCTACTGTATAACGTATACTACAGTCAGATGTTATATGACTAGTATTTGTCTGACTTGAAACTTCTCTTTCACAAAATGTAATCATAAGAACCCTCTACACAATGCATTATGCAAATAACAAATGATTTAACAATTATAAACCTAATTTTCAAATCTTTGACCATAATTATCATCACACTAAAATGTATGTCATCCAAGCTATATCTTGCAGCCATGTCGCAAATAAAAGAAAGAATGTGATGATACTCTCTTCTAGAGCCAAAATAAAACAATACGAGCAGTCCGGCAGTATGCCTATTAATGGGAACATAAATGTTCCATACTTTCCCTTAAAACCTTATAGTCTTATGCAATGTTACATTTTTGAAATTTGACATACATTTGGGAAAAATAGTATTGCTAGGGGAAACTTAAGATTTATGAAAATACCTTCATTACTGTCATAGCTAAAACTTTTACACTTCCCTTTTGATATGTTTACCACGCCGTTTTCGAAATATTAGAATAATAGACAATAGAGCTATGCTTTATAGCGCAAAACGGCCAATTTGACAATTCAAATGTTTTTCAAACCAATGATTTTTATTACTGAACGTACATAAATTACAAACTTTGCCATTTTATCGCAACATCTGAACAATATGGCTGCGCGACTTCAATATTCTCGTGTGTTATACATGTTCCTATTACGAATAGGCACTCTTCCGAACTGATGAGACAACTTATTTTTGATTGCATCATAAACTGTTCTCGCATATTTAATCAACTTGAAAGGTATACGGACAGCTAAATAAATTTTCTCTTTCATCTCTTATTTAGTTCTAGTTGTTGATTCTAGGTTTCGCTAAGTTCTTAAAAAGATCTTAAAACTCATTATCAAGATCAACTAATCTCTTCAAACATGAGGTACATGGTTGAAAACAAAGCATTTACAAAAGAAATGAGAGAGGTATACCCAATGTCACCTCTACACTGCCCACATATCTTGACAGTGGATCAGGTTTTTGAATTGGAAATAGAAGCTGTTTCAATTTGTTCCTTACACTTAATTATCTCCTCCATTTTGCAAAATGATGAAAACGAATTACCAACATCTTGTGTTCTGTCTTGTGGTCATATGCTTACATCATCATGTCATCTTTCCATGTCACATATTGCTATGGATATATTTTTTTGATCACAAAATGGGTTTAGATGCTTGTTTTAACTGTTTACTTAGATATATCCAAAATACTATTGTAACTGACAAAACATGATTTAAAATTCAAATACTAGAGGTGTATGCATTTTGATAGTTATGATATGGAGATTTTATTTATAAACAGAATAAACAAAAACAAAATATCAAATCGATGCAATGACTTGTTGATTGTCTCAGCTAATAAGACTAAAGCTTGATCAGAAGTTTAACAAAATCAATGTCCAGCATTTCAAGTTGGAAAATTATTTTGATGGTTAACCAGAAACACCCATAACAGACCACAAAGCAATGGTTGATAACAAAAATATAGGAATCGTACAGTGCATGAAAATTTTTAAGGAGTCTGAGGAGGAAAATATGATCCATCTTCTAACAAATTCATCCAGCAAGATAACAAACTAGAAACTACATCCAACAATAGAGCATGTCGTCTTCTGCTATATTTCTGTTTCGAGTAAATAAACAGATACTTTTCAAAATGCGTTGTACCATGTACATTGTCAGATTGTGTCATCTACATTGTGCCAATGGTGAAGTGATCAGGTTCCTGTTGGCTCCTGATGCTATGATGACAAAGCAGGTTCAGCTTCTTTCTTCCTCATTAGAAGTAGTTTCTTCCAAATTTATTTTTGAAGAAACAAATTAGGAGATTGAAAAAAACATCTAAACCTGGTTCGTTTGTGGAATAAAATATTGTGCTATCATTAAGTTTTAACAGCGAGTGCAGTAGTCCAGTGAAAAGGGCGTCTGTCTCATACTCAAAAGGTACAGGGATCGAATCTCAGAAGGGGTGTTGTGCTGTGACCTTGAGCATGACACTTTAATCCACTTGCTCCTGTTCACTCAGCAGTGAGATGAGTACCAGTTTCGACTGGGGAATTACACCTGCGATAGACTGGTGCTTCATCCAGGGGGAGTCAAGCACTCTAATCCGCTTAGCGCCATGGAAACCGGGAATAAGCACTGGCTCTATAAGCCCTGTAAGCTTGATGGGATCTATCTTTTTAACTAAGAATTTTTCCATTTGATGTTAGCTAGGAAATATTCTTTACCATAAAATACAATTAAATTTGCATCAAATGTTTGTCATTATTCAACTGTAACATAACTTTCAATGAGATAAAAACAAAGAACATTATTTACTTGAAGCTATTCTTTGGCACTGTCATGAAGGGATTAAAAACCTGATATACAAGCTTTAATCCAATAAATAGATGGATACTATCCTTAATTAGCCCTTAATTAACAAGTCTTTTTTTGTGTCTTCTTCGGAACAGCATACAGCTCTGGTTGAAGAACACCATTGTTTCTTTATTAACTCTCTTCAACCTGTGAACAAAAAATACAAACATTCAAAGGTGAATACAAAGTATAGGAAAAAGGATCAATTTCTAACCAGGACACCTTGCTCAACTATTTGAAGCCAGCATAAAGAATTGGCTGTAGAAGTGTGGCTAGCAGGGGCAGTTAATTTCAATTTACCTGAGCTTTAAAGGGTGCACTTACCTTTTGTTTCAGATTTACAACATTTTACTAAAAAAACCTCAAAATACATTTTGAGTTGTCCGACATATTTTGAGACTAAATAGCAACGTTACTACCTCACGAAGGCACTCTACGTGACTAAGAAAAAATCAACTGGAGTGTTTCTGTATGAATGAAAATCAACACAATTTTTTTTTTTTCATTTCAATTTATATGGCTGTATGGTAGAGATTTATTAAAGAAACATATTGGTGAAAAACCTTGTTGATATCTTATTCCATCTATCCAAAAGTTATTTTATTTCAAAGATAAGAGTGTGTTGAAAAGTGAACTTGCAGTGTAAAGTGAAATGTCATAGCTGCAGATCCATGATAATGTATTTTAAATTTTGATTTCATTTGGAATGTAAGATAAACAAGCAGATGGGCAAATCCTGGTCTTCCAAAGGGCATGTTATACCCCATCTCACTAATTAACCAAAGATTGTTTCCAATAATTTAGAAACGCACAATTAATTTCAAAGAAATACATAAACTGTTTTGGATCTGTAGTTATGACATCACACTACAGGTCACTTTTTAAGACACTGGAGTAATCTTCAAAATGTAATAATTCCACAAAGGAATAAGATGTCAACTTGGTTTTACTCCAATTTGTTTCTTTAATCATCCTCTATCATATGATAAAATTAAGATTCGCAGGAATTTTCCATTAGGGGATATAATATCAAAGTGAAGTACTTTATAAATATCTCTAATAAATACTTTCCTATGATTGGAAATCTTCGCTATCTGTCTCCTATTGCCATTAAATTATATCATCCTTACCCACTAATTATTTCCATCTATTTGGCATTACAGTTTAAATCTGTACTGGGTCTTTAAATCCATACTGGGCCCATGAAGCTGGTGATTATCCAGGGTTTCCTAGGCATAAGCAGATGAGAGCACACGACTCCCCTTAAAAAGGACGCCAGTCCATCGTTGTTTAACACCCAATCAGTGCTGATACATATTTTAATGCTGAGTGGAGATTGGACTGGAGTTTGGAGCAGACCTAATCTATTTACCAGCACACCGATGTGCTCTGCTCAATGCAAAGAAATACCTTACCCACTCATCCTACACATCCCAACTATCTACCTTCCCCAATCCGTATTGTATCATCTTCCTTTCACCTACAGTCTGACAGTAGGCCTGCTGCCCTATAGTATCATCTCCAATAGGCCTTCCTTGCCCGAATGTATATCCACCTGGGTAGTAAGCTTCAAATCTGTTCACTTCAATTCTGTTCGAAGTCAACATTGAACAGTTTTTTACTAACTTTGGGCATCTTTTGTTGGTTTTTTCTTCTCAATTTTGTTGTTGTGGTGGTGGATAGTTTCGGCTTTTATGGGGTGACTAAAACCCTTCTTAGCCCATCTTGTTATATTATATGTTATGTTAAAAGAAAGTTGTTAATATTGTGCCAGAAAGATAAACTGAAAATACCAGACTGCCAGAACAGAATTGTAAAATAGATTATTACAAATCAGAGAGATGTGAGTGAAGAAATTACTGAAATCAAACTCATAATTTACAATAAAACCAACGTTCTTGAAGTATTCCCATATTGTCAAAAACATTTCTCTATTTGGTGGTTTCAAACTGGAATACATAACTTAGGCTAAACACTGAGAAAATCATGAATGAAATACAGTACTGTAATAATTCCATGATTTTAAATACTTGTGTACTGTACTTTTGTTAACAGTTTTTACAGTAGGCCTATATTAGTAGAACAATATGGAAACTAAATGTTAAAATGTAAAGCCTAACGTTAAGCTGAGCATGAAGTACATGACACCACCTTGTGCAAGTTGTGCGGAGGCTTGTCTGGCTTTTCGTTTTTGAGGGCTTTAAGCCCCGGGAATTGAGGGCCGATTTAAGATTAGGGAGGGCACATGCGTTGGAAGTTAGGAATCCCCAGAAAGGGTTTCTATTTCCCGATTGCATATGCATGCTTCATTTTGATGACAATTTGTGAAATTATTAACATAAAATAGAAACAAAATACTTACAATTGTTAGAAATTGTTTTTAAATTTTGGCAACATTTTCTGAAAATTTCTAACAATTGACAGTGTTTTCCTGGAAAGTGAATTTTTCTGGAAATTGAAGAAACTTCTCCGGCCATTGAAGAAGATTTCACGAAAATGAAGGAAATTTCCCAAAAATTAAAGGAGATTTCCTGAAAATTGACGAAGATTTCCTTGAACATCATGCAGAAGTTGAAAGAAATTTTTGAAAAAAAAGATTTTTTTCTTCTGAAAATGAACATTTCTTGAAAATGAAGAAAACTTTTTGAAAATTTAAGGAGAATTCCTGAAAATTTCCCTTAATTAGCGCGGGTGAAAATGTAAAGACTTATTTGAAAATTGTATTGCTTTGAAAAGTATTGTGGGGTGGGGACCATATGTGCATGGCTCTGATATCATAAAAGCTTCACCACCTATCCAAAAGTTTTTGGTTCTACAATATGTTGTAGATTTTGGTCCACACTTAAAAGTTTTGGTCCAAAAATGAAGATTTTTGTAAGCCTGAAGATTTGTATCCAAAAGTGAACATTTTGTAGTCAAAATAGAAGATTTTGAGGCCAAAATGAAAGATGTCTGGTCCAAAATGGAGGTGAGGATTTTTGGTGCAAACTGTAAAGGTTTGGATCTAAAATTAATGATAACTTGAACTCAGTAGATCTACAAATACAAAAATCAAATGCCATCTTCTGTTTTATACAAATGCTTCATTTCATATTTCAGTTAATTATTGTATTCATGGCTTGGGATAACCCCCTTCCCCCTCACCCCCCTGACACATGACTGAAGTTGTGGGTCCAAAATTTGTGCACATAATTACAGTACGGGCAGGAGTTTCATACCGATCTACAAAGCGCAGGCCCATTTTTTGACGAGGGTGGGGGTGTTGATTTATCGACGGCCTCAAATATTTCATTTGAATAATAACTGCTTCCTGTAAAAATGTTGATAATCAAAATCAGTAAATTTCACCGACCACATAATCACACCAAATTTATTGAAAAGTCTCAAAATATGTGGTGTGTGACTGACACCAGAAAGAGTGAGGTCACACACTTTTTACACATGCAAGGTTAAATAGAATTTTGGATCGGTGTTAGGCCCTAACAAAGGCTACTTTGTGTTACTAGGAACTACAAATTAATCATTCACATTTCGCAATGCATGCTGATAAATTTGCCAATTTTAAGCTCAACCAATAATATCAAGTCCCATTTTTTCATCTTGGCCGCCTAGCCTACCACTGTCACTAAACACGTTGTACCATAACGCTAAGTTAGGTCAATCATTTTTCATGGCTTAAATTCGCCCCCAATTTCACCTTTTCGTGTCAGGACCACATAAGTTTTTGCCTATGACATAATATAAGCAATAAGTTACATAACATAGTTGGGAACAGAACAAATTCGAAGCGATAGTTTTTAAAATGGAAGGACTTTATCATTTCTTACCATTGGAGCCAATGGGAAACTTTGGAGCCAACGGGGAAAATCGCGATGTTAACGTCCAGAAATGTGTCACCTTCTCTGCATGCTACACAGCGCCAATGGGACTGGCATATGCACTGTAGCTAGTACCATACTATGCTCGCATAAGTGTACCAAAAAATTAAAACTGCGGAAATAACTTTCATTGAGTGCACGATGTCTGGGAATTTTTGCTTTCTCCTAGGAGAAAGTGTCTGGGGACGCGCAAAATCTCCGAGGGACAATATCTCCGATTACACCGGCACCACGGGGCAACTGGAGCGATCTTCCTCTGCACTTCACCACATATTGAAAAATGTGCCCTCATTTACGGAGACAAGGGAGGAAAAGGAGACAGGGGGAAAAGGGAGACAAGGGGAAAAGATACCCTTCGTCGATCTTTTCTTCTCATTTGGATGTATTGAAATTGATGGTTACGTCTCAGCTGTATTCAAACAGGACTTATTTTCAAAAAATCTGGAGGTATAGCTGTTTTAATCAAAGAATTTTTTCAAAACATGTCTCATTCCTTAAAGGTAAATCTGAAAATGTTTTATGGTTTAATTTCATTTCAATGATTTTAAATGTACTTTTGGTTCTCAATATTCTACCGGAAAATTCACATTATGGATCTACAACTTTATTTGACCAATTTGAAGAGGACCTTTATTGACTTTTGCAGCTCCACCGAACATATTTATCTAGATTTTAATACCCGTGCTGGAAATTTATCAGATTTTATAAGTATTGATGATCACATTGCAGATGTGTCAAATCTTGACCAGTTACCAGGAACATGTTGAGCAGAAGTTCACTTGAAGACTTGGGCTTTCCTACAGAGCGTTTTTCTGAGGACACTAGATCAAATAATTATGGTTTTAGACTGATAGAACTGTGCAAAGTATTCGATATCCCTATTTGTAATGGTAGACTTGGGGTGTGACGTTATGTTAGGTAAATTACCTTGCAAAAATTCAGCCCTGAATCATTTCCATTTGTAGATAACTTTGAGGTTCTGGAATTTGATCCAATTTTCTCTGATTGTCACAATCCTGTCACTATTACCTTCAAAATATTGCAAGTTACAAATAACAAATCGCTATGTAATGGCTTGTTGACAAAACCAATAAATTTAAACGTAACATATATAATGATGTGATAAATGAAACCTTGCATTACATTTGTACGATTTCTATGGGTGATATTAATCACACCTTGATTAATGGCAGTGTTCATAATATTAATTGTATTCTACTTTCTAAAGCAGATTCTGCAGGTATGGTTTCCTATTCCAAAATCAAAAAGCCCCAAAACACCAACCCATAAGAAAAAAAAATGAAACCATGGTTCAATGATGAATACAAAACTAAGCGACAAGCCTACTTTTAATGCAAAACAAATTCATAGAAGAAGTAAAAGTGAAGATTGGTTCCATATACTTGTGTCTACCAGTAAACCCTACAAAATGGTACTTAAGAAACAGCACTATCTTTTTCATGTGGGAATATCAACACAGTTACGCAATTTAAAATCAAGCAATGTTATATGGGAATATCATCACAGTTACGCAATTTAAAATCAAACAAAGCTAAAGATTATTGGTCCTTTTTGAATAAGCACATATGCCAGAATAACAAACAATTAGATAACATTTCAGTTAAGACTTTTGCAAAGCATTTCAAAATTTTAAATAAATTGACGTATTATAAAAACAGTGATAATTCAAACTTACAATTAACCCAACTGTTCAAACCCAATCCTAAATAGTCCAATTCAGCAGGCTGAAGCACTGCATAATCTTGAAAACAATAAAGCTTGTGGTGAAGATAAAATTCTGTATGAGTATCTAAAACATTCCGATGAGTTCCTAACACCCCTTTTACAACCTTATTTTTGATCCTCTGACTCTTGGACTAAAGGCATTATTTGCCCTATTTACAAAAACAAAGGTGATATTAAAATTCCTGGTAATTATAGGGGTATTACAATACTCAGTTGTTTTGGTAAATTGTTCACAGCCATTCTTAACGAGCGACTTAGTTTCTATGCTGAAGAAATGGGGATTCTCTGTAAAAAACAAGCAGGTTTTCGAAAAGGGTACAGTACAAATGATCACGTTTTCACACTTAAATGTCTTATTGGTCTCTGTTTGAACAGA
Source organism: Chiridota heheva (assembly GCA_020152595.1). Lineage (NCBI taxonomy): Eukaryota > Metazoa > Echinodermata > Holothuroidea > Apodida > Chiridotidae > Chiridota > Chiridota heheva. The sequence goes on from JAIGNY010003348.1 coordinate 131,221, forward strand.
AAGAAGAAACTGTTTTGTGCCTTTATTGATTATAAAAAGGCATTTGATACTATTAATCATTCTGCTCTTTGGTCTAAATTAATTGGTCACTGTATTAAGGGTAAAATGTTCCGAATTACCACTCTGCAAAATCATATGTTAAGCTGGGCTTACTATCGTCTGAGTCATTCAATGTAATGTGGGTGTTAGGCAAGGTGAAAATCTATCACCTATCCTTTTTCACTATTTGTAAATGATCTTGATGAATATTTATCAAAATCTTATGATGGTTTGTCTATGGTTACTGAGACTATATATTAGTACCTTGATACTGATGATACTAAAATTTATGTAAAATTGTTTTTACTGCTTTATGCAGATGATACAATTATTTTGGCAAAGTCAGAAAGGGAGATGCAGGCCGGACTTAATGCTATTTTTTATACAGCTTGACATGGTCATTGGAGGTGAACACGTGAAAAACCAAAATAATGATATTTTAAGAGGCAAACTTAAAAATATTCCAAACTTCACTTTCAATGGAGAAAAATTATAAGTTACTGATGAAATGACATACTTGGGTATTAAGTTCAATTCAATAGTAAATTTGAGAAATATAAGAAATTTCTCATTGATTAAGCAAGAAAGGCCATGTACACACTCTATGATGACGAAGAGTAGAAAATTAATTTTACCTATTGACATACAAAATAAGCGTTTTGACCCTATGGTTCTTCCCATCCTACTTTATAGCCTAAAGTATGGGATTTTGAGAAGCTTCAAATAATTGCCAGCTTTGTTCTTAAGTTTTGTAAATGACTTTAAAGGTTAAGTCATCAACCAATGATATCATTGTAGATGGTGAACTGGGTAGAATCATATACCAAATTGTTTATCTATCAGTGGATGATATGTTTTTGGTATAAAATCCTACCTGCCAAACCATTTAAACTTACAAATACCATGCACAAGTTGCTGTTCTCACTTGATCAAAGGGGTGTTTGATCAAATGGTTAATTTGTATTAAATCAGTATTAGAGGACTGTAACATGACTAGCATCTGGGAAAGACACCAAGCAATAACTGAATAAGTGTCCATTGGCTAAAACAGAATATCAACAAAAACTTGATGAAAATTACCATGCCGAATGGAAAATAGCAGTCTTTAACTCAAGTAGATGTGTAAACTTCCGAATTTTCAAACAGAGTATATACATAGAATCTAATATCTATTGTACTACAACAAATCAAAAGTTTCCCTTACAAAATTCCGCTGTTTTGACCATAATATTTCCATTGAAAGGGGTCGCTATGACGGTACTGTCTTGGTGGAATGAAAACGTCATCTACGTAATGTTAATGCTGTTGGCAATGACTACCATTATGTTTTAAAATGTACCCATTTTGTAAAAGAGAGGAAGAAATATATTGATAAAGAGTATTATTGTATTCCTAACACTTTAAAATTTGGGCAGTTATTATCATCATCAACAAGAATACCTTACTTAAGTTAGAAGCTTTCTGCAAAGACTTCGATCACAATCATCACTTGAAGTTTCTCCTGTCTTTCACAAAAACTATTTCCTTTGTGCTTCTACTATGTAGAATCACAGGGTGTAATTATGTAAATATTTTTTTCAAAATTTGTCTTGTTTATCATTTAGTCATGTAAATGTTTTATTTATTTTTACATCTTATCTTCCATGTTTTGTATTCCATTCTTTTGTATTCATTGTATCACATATTTCATAATGGGTCGTTGATTAGTAAACTTGAAACTCAAAGTTTGAGACTTATTGAAATTGATCACTTAGATATACCGATTGTGTTTATGGTAAGAAAATTGCTGTTTACGTCATAAAATTTGTAGCTGCTCGTCACTCTTCTCCAATGTTCATCTCTCACTATTTTAGACATAAAGCCGTCAAATAACGTCACAGGAAGTGCCCTTTCCGTGGGCTTCACCCTTGCCCTTTCCGTAATGCAGTAATGATGCGGGCGTCCCTGATCACATATTTCGCATACATCTGAATCTTGATCAGTCATTAACTAACTCATTTACTCTGAAGCTGAACAAGCTTTCAACTGTTTAACGAAATTCATATTTCTTGGTGTCATTAATCCTTTAACGAAGAGTGAAATAATTTGTCAAATTGACACTTTGACATGATTGACCAACTACTAGTGGTCAACCCTCCGGAGATAGAGTAAAGGTCATGATAGGTCCCATTGGCCTACATTTTTGGTTTCAGAGTAAATCATCCGAAAAAAACTGGAACGCAAAAATAGAACTGCTCCGAAAAGTCGTTGATAGTTTGCTTTCCTCAACCCAGATTTTTTCTGTATAACCTGCACACCAACTACTACTCTTTCTTAGCCGTCTTGTCGTCGCCGCGGTTTTCTTTTATCTCACCGTGCTTATCTGGGTCCCATGGGGTCACGATTAGGCTCATTTTCTTTGACCCGAAGGTAACACAAATAATCAAAGATATAAAAGAGGGAGTTACCTTTGGGGAGATCAGTATATGATGATGCCTGATACGTGGTTTTAATACTAGATTAGAGAAGTCATGAAAAACTTCATTCGACAGTGGAATTTTTTTTTAGACAGGAATTCGGACCTTGGGACAAACTTTGCGTAACTTTAGCTTACATCTTGTATTCTACAATTAACCTTTCAACAAGAATACCGACGAATTCTAATCCTAAGGCAGTCGTACATGACAAATCATTAGGACTATGGTGGTACCATATTACCATTCGAGCACAGGTATTCGGTTCATGTACATCGCAATACGCATAGGCTAGCCGGATGAGTAGAAAACAGTGGCAAAACACAACAAAGCTAAACAAATTGTGTTCATTCGTACGGACGACTTAAGGCATGTGCGGGTGCGATAGGTGTGTTCGCAACCCCTCCCCTTCCTACCGACCACCAAAGATACACAAATCTAAAGTAAATGCTTTGCATCCGTCCTTATAAATCGAAAATGACCTAAAAAGATAATGACCTTTTTCTTTTAAAGGAGAGGTATCGCCCAATATATACGTTTAGAAGTAAACGCCGCCCTGCTGGAAACGTCACTTCCGGTTGTCAATTTTCACTATTGATCATGCCGTACCGAACATAAAAGCCTACATGTATTATTGATAATTTCTTTGATTTCTCGCAATCAATAAGGAAATTCAAAACCGGAAGTGACGTTTACAGCTCGGCGGCGTTTACTTCTGCATTTATTTATGAGACAATGCCTTTCCTTGAAAGATGTTTTTTGTGCGTATTTGAGGGTTTGTCGAGAAAAACAACTACATTTGTGCTTTTTGAAATCCACAAGGTTAAAATAACAGAAAAAACGCACCACCCCACAAAAAATCCAGATTACAGTCCTGCATGGAGTTGTATTAATCTCAGCAGGGGATGTCCAATTAACCACTCTCTGATCCAAGTTACACATACTGACCAATTGAACAATCATATTCGTTTGCTTCTGCAATACATAATTTGCACCAGAAGCGCCACGTATACATTGCTTCTTTCCAATAACTATAGTCTCCAAACCAGTGGTGACAAACAAACAATAGGCCCTATCGCCAAAAGCGACTTCTTTTTGCCCCCATTCCCACCCAATTTTTTCCTCAAAAATGACGTCAAATACAACTGTCCATGAAAACAATCAAACTACCCCACCTCCAATTGTTCACGTATATAATACACTCTGAGATCTGGTTATACAACTTTGTAATACCGGTATGAAAACACATCTATGTTTTTAATATATAATTTTGGCATTTCCTGTAAAACATTTTTGTGACATTTGATATAAACATTTGTAGAATGTCTTTTTAACCCTTGAACATTTGCATTTGACGCTATTTTTAAGGACCAATTGGAGTGGGAGGGGTGGGGGGGGGGGGACAAAGAAGTCGCATTTGTTTCATCTAAAAACCCTATAAACTCAAGTTGAGAATCAATTTTCATTGGATACCAGTTATCGGAATCGACCATCTCTGCAGGTCTCCAGAATTCTGTGAGTGGGCTCCAATTTTGGAGACCACGTCATCAAGTCAAACAAGGCCCTGGGACTAATGATGTCTCAACTCTTCCAGCAAATCAAAATACTGAAAGCACTGGTGATGGGTTGGATTCATAGTTGTCACTTTTGTAATTGACATCATTTGATTTTATAAGCCAATTTTGTGTTAACATGAAGATTATAACAATTTAGCAATATAATTTATAAAGTATCTGGTCAAAACTGTCTCAAAAAATCATGGCAAGACAATCAGTAATCGATTGGAAATGCCAGACACCACTGGAGCTAATAGCCTAATTCCCACTCCACGTTTGTGACTCCCAGGCTTCCAGGTACAGTGTACCTCAGAATGTCTCATCATAACGGTCCACCCATTATCACACACACACACACACACACACACACACACACACACACACACACACACACACACTTGTATTCGATTCACAATGGCTCATACAGCTGTACAGTGTATTTACATTTACCGCCGAAGCCGTGTATGTATAAATCACATCATGGAAATTGTCATATTCCGCCACAGAGGCTTTTTTTCCGAAAAATTCACCATAACACATCAAAAAACTTCCTCAGATCTTCTTAGTTTGTGTGTTTTTGAAGTAAGGATCATTTTGGCATTTTTTTAATGCAAAACGTACCTCAATAAGAACTTCTCTAAAAAAAAAGTTTGCTAAGCTTGCTGCAAATTTGTGTAAAAAATGTCATACACACAACGATGTTTATTTATTTATTTCGTAGTTTTAGTCCATTTTAAGGACTTACTGATATTTCTGGTGTCATGTCTTGCAAATCATAATTAATATTATTCCAATATAAAAATATATCATCAAACTTTTTTTTACAATTTAAAATACAATACATTTTTACGTTCTATGTTGTTCGTGTATACATTACAAAGTATATGATTTGTTAGAAATATTAGTCTAGAATATTGTCTGTGCATCACGTCACGGCAATTTTCCCATCCTTTTACCGCCTTGCTAGAGGTTTAGCATTGTTGTGTCGAAAAAAATTCTTCTTCACAACCAAAAACTTTTCCTTTATCCCACACTTTTCATGGGTTTCTTCTGTTTTAATAAAACGAGAAAAAAAGAAATACATTAAGAACTTTAGAAAACTCTTCAAAAAAAAAATGAAAGAAAATGAAAGGAAGTATCATAGACTACTTTGTTATTGCGAAACACGATCAAAGAAAGAAGGAGTTAATTTTGCAAAGTTTTTCAACTTCCGGTCCATTCTGACAATTACAGAACTAAGAGTCTTCGAACAAGTTCGAACCCATCAAAAAAAACTACAGGCCAGTTGTCTTGTTAACGTGGCGATAAATGTATAATACAATTCTGATTGGTCGAAATATTCACACAAATATTGACAAGCCAATCAATAACCGCCGCGTAAATGACGTCACTATGCATCAGATTTACTGGTGACCTGTCAAGCAATTTTTTGGGGACGAGATTCAATCTCTTGGTAAGGATCCTTTAAATTACGACGTTAAAAGGATTTTCTTAAATTTTCATAACAAAAATAACCAAAAATTCACCAATAATAACGTCCAAAATCAAACCGTTCATAATCTTACTCTCAAATCTCATTCAATTTTCTTCAAGAAACAAACTTGTCTTTGATCTTACGCCAGATTCCCGGTCATGATGAAATTTTGCAAAGGGTTTTTAGTCCCTATAAAGTCATATCTTTAATTTTAGTTGAAAGAGAGTTTCATATATAACTGGTTAATATTAAATTAAGTGAGAGGCAGTCTGCTATAAAAGTCGCGTTTAGCACCACAGGGTGTAAAGGGGTCTTGCAGGTGCGGGGTCATAGATCATCATTAAATGCATTTACTTTGATAAGCCCGTCATATTCCCACCGGGAAGTTAGGTTTTAGACTACATTTATCCGAATTATATATTGTTTCTGGAAAATCTACAAGAAAATTATTCAATTTATTTGATTTCTTTACACTACAGGTCGGTTTTCTGTGTTTTTAGTGAGTTGAAGTGATTTGACTGCACATGAGGTTGGGCATGGAGCTAGATTGGTCCTGCGATGATAGTATAGAGGTTCCATTTTCTATATATGATCCATTTCTTTTTTATTTGTACCGATAAACATTGACTTTAACAAAAAAGATCAACCTTATTTGGTTTATTTTCCGAGATCTATAGAGAAATCGAACTCGTGACGAATTCCCTTTAAAGGCAGGTATGGTATAGTAGGGAATATGCATACCATATTCCGCCTTTACTCTGCCAAGAAGAGCATATGGCGTGGACAGATACTTTAGGCATTCATAACTATAATTTTTTAGAAAGAAATTAATACCACCACCACCACCACCACCACCACCACCACCACCACCACCACCACCACCACCACCACCACTACCATCATCATCATCGTCATCGTCATCATCGTCATCGTTATCGTCATCGTCATCGTCATCGTCATCGTCATCGTCATCGTCATGATCATCATCATCATCATCATCATCATCATCATCATCATCATCATCATCATCATCATCATCATCATCATCATCATCATCATCATCATCATCATCATCATCATCATCATCATCATCATCATCATCATCATCATCATCATCATCATCGTCATCGTCATCATCATCATCATCATCATCATCATCATCATCATCATCATTATCATCGTTATCATCATCATCATCGTCGTCATCATAATCATCATCTTCATCGTTTGTAGAAGATCAAATGAGAGACTAATATATCTAGATAACATTCTCACGCTCTCTTACCCATGTAGTCTGACTCTTTCAAGGAGTTAGCCACTTATTTGACATAGGCTAAACATGGTTTATTTATGCCACCATAATCTTGTGCAAAACACAGAACTTGATGTCATTAGATTTTGTTGTCAGACCAATACAATACCAATTAATTATTGAGCTGCTATACAGCTATAACAGCTCTCTGATTGAATTAACATTTAAAGAACAAACCTTTCCTACAGAGCATAGTTCTCCATAGGTCAAAAGTGTGACCCACTTTTCTTCAATGAATTGATAGATTAATGAGATGCAGATAAGTGTGGAAGCTCTTTGGTTAACTTAATGTTTTCGACTATAAGTTTCGAAGCGGAGGCTTTCATTCCAAGATTTCCTCGTTGTTGTAAATTTTCACTGTTTTACATGAGAAAATGTAAGACGGTTTTACAAAATATGTATGACGTCACATTTGATGTATTTCGTTTATCCAATAAGCGATTGGCAGTCACTGCTTTGCGTATTTGCATAGAACGAGGACCACTCAACCAAGTTGTTCTAGAGGACAGGTGAGCATCAATGAAGATATAATATTGGGTACCACAATTTCACTCAAAACAAATTCTGACTTTTTGAAAAGCATTTATTAGTTTTCAAAAAATTGACAATTAATTAATGTCTCATAAAGTCACTGCCTATTTCAATTTCACGAGGTCACAGACATTCTCTACATGTCTTTATTCAGCCAGTTAAAAAAAAATGGTATTCGCTTTTACCTTTTGACATGATAATCCACAAATCTCAATATTATCTTGGGACACGAACCCCCAAATCGATGACTAAATTGCTCCTACGCAAGGCTGATCGTACCACTAAATTCAAGCCCAGAAAATTTCACGCTTGTCACATGCCAAAGATATGAATCAAAGATCTTTATAGCTCAATTTTCTATTATGGCCCCCTTGATACTCGACCACCTAATAGTATTGTTGGGAGTATAAATAAAACCAAGTAAATAAAGAACGAACAAGTTAAACATCTTGTAACCAATCATGTTGCGTTGACCCTAAAAATGAAAGGGTCATCGTCGAACGCATATCAATAAATTGAAATTAGGGGGTTTGTTCCCCCATGGAATCCATTTTTGATTTCAACTTATTTACAATGCGCGATTACTTTACACGTTTAATACTTAGCATTGCTTGCCAAAAATAGTTTGAGCAAAAGTATTTATGATTTAATAACGACAGCTATAAGAGTCCTTGTTATGAGCGTAATCCAGGTGCAAATAAACAAATTGTAAGGCCAACAAAAAATCATTCTCGTAAATTTACGCTTGTTTTGTCGTCGGTTGCAGGTAGAATATTCCCCGAATACTCGTAAAACTGGTTGGGTTATGAAAGTTTCCCTCCCTTTTGTGTGTGTTCGTGCTTTTTCGTAACTGTTTCTCCATTTGATCATTTACGAATAAATGTTGCACACTATGGCATAATGCCAAAACATTGCGATGGTACTAATCGTAGGCACGGTCCACACTTTCTTTGATTTCACTATTGGCTTACCAAAAATGCCGTCATTGCTTGATAGGTGCAAAGGCTTCCATGTACAAGGTGCCCAAAATGTTCTTTATCTTTTTATTGAAGTTAACCCATGATTGTCTTCATAAGCAAGTACCATTTTAAAATCATTTAAAAAACCATCCTTTAGTCACAACGCCATTCCTATTTTCGCGGCCTGCATAATTTAATCAATAATATGAAGGACAAGGTGACAGGCCTTTGTAAAGTTTTGTCCTTTTATCTGTATGGCTAACATTAATAGTAGCTAAAAGGCAAAATCTGACACCACGGGTATCGAACCCACGACCGATCGTGACGCAGCAAGGTGAATAACACCAGACCACGAGAAAAACAAAGTCTGCTGATTGCAATGTGTTTTCAAGATATATTTAAAGATGGTAATCACTTAACCGTTAAATTTAAAGATGCGTGCAAGCTATTCTCTTAATCTTTCAGTTGTAAAAAGACCACAGAGGTTTTAATCATAATACCGTTACAAAGTCGATGATAAAACAAGTGTATTTGGTGCGATTGAAGTATTTATTTGGTTAAAAGGAGGTAATTTTTAACATTTTTCAGAGAAAGCTTAATCATAGACCCGTAATGATAATCTTGTAAATATTATTTCAAAGGAATTCATCAGGTAAGGCCGAAATTTACATCTATAGATCAATTAAAGTGATTATCCCTTTGATCTGCTAATTAAACCTATGACGTCTTTGTGATTGATACTGTTATTCACCGTAGCAGTATTGCAATATAAAAAATATATTGTATAATTTATTACCAATTAAAGGTCAGTTGTCGCCTCCAACGTACGAGGTAAATACAATTCAATTCCCGTGTTTTGACTGGTTGAAAGACAATGGTACAGTGTGCACTTATATTGATAAGCCAATCAGTATCGTTTTGGAATAAATTGTACGCCACCACATTTTAATCACGACAGATGGCCTCTAAGTATACACATAATGGGTAATTTTCGATTAAAATTCTGGTCGAATTCGACACGTACACCAATTTGATTGATTTGATAATTTGACGCTGCCCCTTTCTTTAACGAAAACTAAAAATGTGTACTAATTGCTCAAATGCATTGTAAATTGCAATTCCATTCCACGTTAAGTTAAGAGGATGGCCATTCTGCACACTGTACATAAAGACTGTATATCACCAGTTTCCAACAACAAAGAAACATCTTTGCTCATTGGGCACAGTGATTTATAAGGATCTCACTGAATTCCATGGTCCATGACATTTATGTAGCACCGTATTTGTCATATCACCCTCACTATTCATCTCCTAGTTCTAGTTAGAAATATTAATACGAATGGGTTCGCTTGAACAACTTGGAACAACATCACTATAATTATGAGTCCATGTGTAATGCACAGGGGCGCAACAATAGATAGGATGGGTGGGTAAAGCCCACTAATTTGTTATATTTTTCATAGTATTTATTTATTTGCTTGTTTGTTTATCTATCTATCTATCTATCTATCTATCTATCTATCTATCTATCTATCTATCTATCTATCTATCTATCTATCTATCTATCTATCTATCTATCTATCTATCTATCTATCTATCTATCTATCTATCTATCTATCTATCTATCTATCTATTTATCTATCGATCGATCGATTGATTGATTGATTGATTGATGTTGTTGTTATTATTATTATTCATTTATTTATTTTATTTTATTTATTTATTTTTGGCGGGGGAGGGGATGGGAGGGGGCGTGCAATGATACTGCGATATGTTTGTTATGGGATCCCGAGCTCTATATTCCCCCACGGCCCTCAGAACTCTAGTTCCGACACTGCCTCTGATGGTGCTCTACCAGTAGCATGCAGACAGACAGAGCACGTCTCATGGACAAAAGAGCACATCTTGAAATGTGACGGTTTTTGATTATCCAGGGGGATGGTCCTTTCGCAGTTCGGACCTATTTGCAAGGAAAAGATCGGAACTACATGGGCTAAGAATATATTCGGAAAACATTGTAATTTAATTTCCTGTTTTGATCGAGAGCGGATAAACGCCGGATTTTAATCCTTTATTTTCCTGTTTTCGATATGGGAGGATCCCTGCCGTCGGGACAGCTATTCAATGTGCAAGGGAAGGAGGCGGGGAGTTAGAATTCCAAAATTTCTCGGTAACAAGCAGAAAATCGCACTGACAAATTAAGTTTCCATCAAACGTTGCCGTTAATTAGAAAATGTTCTGCAATTTTTGGGAAATTTCCTTTATTTTCGGGAATTTTCCTCATTTGAGAGAAATTTGCTTCATTTTCGAAATTATTTGTCAATTTCTGGGAAATATTGCCAAATTTGACCAAACTATCAATATTTTGACCAAATGTTCCTTGATTTTGGTAAAATTTTCAATTTTTTGAGATTTTTCGGGTTATTTTCTTCAATTTTCGGGAAATGTTGTCGAATCTGACCAAAATATCCAATAAATTTAGCAAATATTCCTTCATTTTCTAATTCTACGTTCTAATTGGGAAGAAAGCATGCAACCTGGAAGGTGAATTCCTCTCAGGGGAAAGTTTTTCCCTGCCCCCACCCACACGGCTCTACCCAATGCACCATTTCCCCCGAAAGCTGCGTAGATACCACGCGTGTTGGGGAGTAGCAACAGTTTCGTAAATTGAGAATATGAGGATTGTAGGACGAACTTTACAAAATATTTGTCTGTAACAGTTGCTTTATGCGGCATAGGTTTCACCTGAATAGCAGTGGCGGCAGTTTTGTCTTATATGGAGAGGCCTATTATCGGACGAAATATAGGAGGAATATTCCCCCTTTCCCTCGTATCTCTGCCACTGCTGACAGCCCCAGTTGGACTTAAATTTGTTTGTAATGTGGTATGGTTGAATACAGTTATCTGCTGGTTTACCGACTAAATCACATTTTGCATATATACACATTTGTCTATTTTCATAAGCATTTTCCTATTCTTTTGAGCAATTAGTACTGATTAGAAGTTAAGCCTGAATATTCTAAAAAACCGTAAAAATATAAAATAAACGAATCTAAGGTACCCCTTACCAGCTTACCACCGAAAGCTAACGCCGTAATTTAAGGAAAGTCTAAAGATTTGAGGAAAAAGTTTATTTTGGGAAATTTCCGATTTTTGAGGGGAAACTTAGTCGGAAATTTGCTAACTCTAAATAGGCCTATTTTAGAAATTTGGTTTTCGAAAACTTGTGATCTTTTTTCCCCAAGATGGCTGGTACAACTGAAATCTAAGAATGATTTCTTTTATCAGAATTACCAAAAAGTCTAAGATATACTTAATTTCTATGCAAATTAGAATCTGCACAAATTTTCGTCCTCCCCTTCCCCCTTCCCGCAGCCAAGGAGGTACCTCCTTGATTTAGCTACGCTATACTGATTATCAAAGACTGCAATTTGAGAAACTAACATAATGTTCTAAATTTCAAGCCTTCTCCCTGCTCATATATCCCAAACATGGTAAATTATAATATAAAAAAAAAGACAAATATAATCAGCTCGTATATGAGATTTCTTTATTGCTTCGTGAGTTACCCTTTATTGGAGCATGGATGCAGGTTTTTACTAAATATTTCTTACATTTCTGATGTATGCACGTGTATTCACCCTGTTGTAATATACGCTGTAACAAACCATTATCACAGAAAATATAGATCATCCCCCGCACACTATACACTAAAAACATTAGGAAAACACATTGACGATAATGATGACGAAGTCTGCAACAAACTCCTTTCAAATTCAAATCCACAAAATTTCCCTCTTGTAAATTAAGTTTCCATCAAAAGTTGCTGCTATAATCGGGAAGCACCGTTTAATTTCAGAGAGATTTCCTTTATTTTCGGAAAGTTTCTTTCATTTTCGGGAATTTTTTCAATTTTATCAAATTATATCAATTTCACCTCCCAACCGGGCAGACAATTTCGGGAAATTTTATCAGATTGTATGAATTTCACCTCCCAAACGGATGACCGGGCAAAAAGCATGCAACCGGGAAGGTGAAATCCGTTCAGGCAGCAGCGGGGAAGCTTTCCCCTGCCCCACTTTCTACGCCTCTGGTACTGATGGGCCAACTTTCATATGATTTGGAGAGAAAATTGTACTCTTGTATTCTATTCTGTGCACGTACTTTAAAAAAATGGCCAAATAGCCTTGATATACATGTACTGATTTAGCAGATTTCACAAACATAATTGGCGTATGATCTAATTGCAGATATTGGTTCTCAAAACCCAGAAACAATCTTGTCTTGATGAATTAAATAAAATAGGCTATTCAAAATATAAGTTGGTTTTGGCAGCCCAGGTAAATAATGTATACGGGAAGTTTCGTATCTCGCATATGACTACGATGCAATATTTGATACTTTTTTTTTCTTTACGAGAATTTCGTTGCAAGAAATTTGCTTGAACCATCGCCAATAAATCAGATACTCTCTTATAAAAAAGCCTTTAGAGAAGGTTGCAAATACGGGATAAGCTAAGAACCTTATTGTCAAAGAGTGTTCATACTAGTAACGTCACTTCCAGGGCGGTAATTAATTGGCTTGTCGGTGATTGTGTAAATATTTCGACCAATCAGAAACGTTGGATTGTAATATATATTTTTTCTACACGTTTACACAATATCTGGTCTTTATTTCTTGATAACTCCTTCAAATGTTTTTATTAATCCGGTAGCATGCCTATTAATGGGAACATAAATGTTCCTATTAATGGGAACATTTTGCTACATGGAAGCCGCCATTTTGCGATATTTTTAAAGCCTTATGCAATGTTACATTTTTCAAATTTGAGATACGTCTGGGAAAAATATATTTGCTAGGGAAAAATTAAAAATTAAAATGAACATACTTTCATGGCTTAAACTTTTCCACTCCCATTTGATATGTTTACCACGCCGTTTTCGAAATGTTAGAATAAATAGACAATAGAGTAAGGCTTTGGAACGCGAAACGGCCATTTTGAAAATTCAAATGTTTTTTAACACAATGATTTTTAATATTTCAAGTACATAAATTAGAAACTATGACATTTTATCGCAACATCTGAACAATATGGCTGCATGACTTTAATATTCTCGTGTGCTATAAATGTTCCTATTAATAGGCATATTTCCGGACTGTTTATTCTAACGGTATATACTTTTCTTAATCATTGCAACATTACCTCATTAAATAGACAATTCGGCCATGGTATAGCCAGATATCATCTGTACATACATGTTAGCTTGACAATTTGTACAATTTAAAGAAGGTCAGTGACAAACTTCAGAAAAACTTTTTTCCTCGTTTGCTTGGGTTTTTTGTGGTGCTTCTGCCCTATATTCATGAAGTGACGATTTTTCGAGTCTACTTTAAAGGATTAGTTCAGGGGTCAGGCAAGTTCATCTTATATGAAAGAGAGCTTTGATAAAAGCAAAATGGTGAAGAAACTACTTCAATACCTTATTCCGTTTAGGAGATATTCAAGTTCATTCTTATCTGCGTATAATTGACTGGTGTTTAGTAAGTAGGTAAAGGCCGTTACACACTAAACGCGACGCGGCGAGCGATTTTTCAGATAATCATACAGGAAACAATTATTATAAGATGCTTTTGCTTACACAGGATAAAGTTTACAATTGAGGCTTTCTGGTGATACTGGAAAATTTGTTAAAAATGCTGTTTGATCAAACTGTTGAGAAATTCGTTTTAGTGGGGCGCGATTTTCTGTCGCGACGCGAATTTTGCTTTAATGGGCGTAGAAAGGTCCTTTCAATCAATTTTCAGTTATCATCTGAATAGCCATACGATGACTATCCTTCTTTGAAAACAAGAGGTCAAAATGTTTATTTTTCTTTATTTTATTCAATTTTGTTTAAAAAATCGCTCGCCGCGTCGCGTTCGGTGTGTACCGGCCTTAAGTCTGCAATGGAAGGTTGGCACCCCATCCTCACCTTCTTAACGTAACAATTAAAAGCCCATACAAACTTAATATTCATAAAGTTATTTACAATATGGTATAAAATGTTACAAAACATGGTAAAATGGAAGACGGTTTTTCTATATAGGATAAATTTTTTAAATATATACATTTTCACTATAAATAATATGCATAGTTTCTTTTGTCGAAAGATGTCTATTTGTACGAACTACATTAGTTGCATCCAAGTGTTCCCTCTTTCATACTTTACCAAAATGGACGAAGAATTCTAAACAGAAATTCGCACAAACGTCTCTTTTATTAATCCAAGTCATGCGCACTCGTTATAAGTTTACGTTAATATTTGTTTAACATAAAACAAAATACTCAAACTCTAATCTGTTAATCCGCGGCCAGTTTGGATGGAAGATCCAGAAAATGATCTCCTCCGGATTATCGGATCACTGCAGAGTTGGAAAAAGGCGATGATTCGCTGGAAAGGCGGTTGATTATCACACGTTCTGATCAAGTTGCAGAATCCATGTTCTGGTGTAAGCCGTAAACAGGTAAAACACCAGAAGGAATAAACAAAAACTTTTAAAGAAGATTGAAGATCACTTCATGAAGGACAATATGGTATCGTACCTGCAAAGATACAGAGAAAAAGAAAGACACATTTAATCATCATTACCGGAATTGTCTTCCTTTATCACTGCAGTTATCACTTATTCATTGATTCAAATTAGAGATATTTATCATATATTTTAAATGCTTTTATAAATATTTTCATATAATTTATATATATTGTTAAATCTTTGACAGATATCCTAAAATTAATTAAAGACAAGTTTAACAGTTTGAATTTTGAGAGATATCTGTAATTCAAGAATGAAAACTATAGCGGCTTGACATATCTCAACGAATTTTGTGCAAGACTGCATGTGCCTGATGACTTTCGATATTTAAAATACTGATTATATGACTGTATGAGTAGGCATAAGCTTTTGCTGCATTCAATGTCTCAATTTCATTTTTAGAAGTTGACAAGCCAATCGTACACTTTTTTTTCTAATCACTTTACTGGAAATGTGACCTGAGATCATCAGACCGCATAGCAACCGCGCGCATTCACCCGCATTGGAGTGAAAACAAATCGATCAGCCGTGTTTGTTTACACGCCATACGTATCGCACACAGTAAACGCATAAGGACTTGCCCACGTGTATCGCTCAGAAGTTTGTTTTCACTCCAGAAAATGACGTCATCTCTCGGAAGTGAGGTGGCACCAACCAAGTGATTAACTATACGATCTATTTTAAGATTTCAATTACACATTCAACATTCAACCAGTCAGGTATCACTCGAATTTCTCTATGAAATACACCGTTAGATCAAGGAGATGCCACTAATCGCAACGAAATAAAACACATAATAAAGCTTTGCACTGGCTACCAGTTGAAGCTAGAATCGAGTATAAAATATTGTGTTTAGCCTGCCAGTGTATAGACGGATCAGCACCAGAATACCCTTTGTGAGCTTCTGTCCATCTATCAGCCAAAAAGGTGTCTCAGGTCTAAGTGACAAACAATTGCTGGATATGCTGGATAAACCAAAGTGGAGACTTAAATCTTTTGGTTACAGGTCTTTCACAGTGGCAGCCGCCAGAAAATGGAATGATATTCCGAAATCCATGAAGGACATTACATTTTTGAATACGTTTAAATCTCAGTTCAAAACATATTTGTTTAAGAAGTATTCTTTATTTTCATTATGATTTAATGTAATTGTTTATTTACATTAACCTATCATTTTTATTGTATAAGCGCTTTGAGCAAACTCCACAGTGTGGTTTAAGCGCTATATAAATGTTCCTATTATTATTATCATTTAATTCAAACGAAAATCAACATTTCACGTGTCGTGTATTTCCAACAACAACAAAAAAAAAAAAAATGACATTTTAAAAAATCTATAGTCGTGAAACATGATTCAAATGGCTATTTAAATTGATAAATATATATATTTTATATGTCATTATTCTCTCGATGACCTTCGATAATTATTTTTGATATCTACAGGAGGGAGAATAAACGTTTCCGGACACTGCAGACAATCATGATTGGCAATCCACATTGATAGGTAAACGCAGCTTGAGGCGGAAATGTGATACTGATTAAAACGGTCACAAACCAAGGGATTCCACAACTAAAATGACTCAAAATCAAGCATATATGTCATTTTTTAGCTTTTTTGTTTTTTATCATGTACTTGACAATCTAATATGTGTATCTGGTTGCGAATATGATTAAATGTATAATTTTAGGCAAATAAGGTACATTCCTATTTTCATCAATGAAATTATATACATTCAAAAATTTGACAAAATGGTATAGGGTTATAACAAAAAAAATTCAGTACGATATAGACTGCTAGAGCTGTCTGACATGCACTGTTGAAACCGTCTTAAAGGTGTATGGACGTGTAGCAGCAACTTATGCTAAACTGCTTTAAAACCCATGTAAAATGATTAAAATAGCAAAAATGTTCATCCAAATCGGTTAAAAATCGACCATTTTAGAGCAATTTGAATTTTCAGGCCAAAAATGCAAATTATTGTTCCTTTTTTAAGCGCACTTGCATATTTTGTAACATGCAGAAACTCGAAGTTGAGTTTATTTTTTGCTCGAATGCCCATGCTTTTCTGAAATAACATCATTGATAATTTAAAGTATTTTTATGTTAATCCATCTCTTCAGCGATTCTATTTTATGTTACGCACAAAAAGCAAATCCCTTTTATTTAATATATGTCATTTTTTGGAGAAAGCAATGGATATAACGAAGAGAAATTTGATTCATATGATTAGTTGCATAATCTAATTTTTCTTAAGTTTGTTGAAAATGTATGTATTATATGTTCTATTTTGTTGCTGTAAGCTTTGCTATGTAGTAAATATGAAAAGGCTGATGGCTTATCAAGTAAATAAACGTCACACATTTGTGAAAAATGGAAAGGAATTTTAAGCAAACGTTTTTAAGTGTTTGACCATCCTTAACCAAAATCCAGCAGGAATTGACTTTGTCATCATGTTCAGGAACTGAAATTTAGGAATGAAATATCAAGAATTACATTAAGCTTCTCAGCAACCCGCCTGGTCATACATCACAAATTTAACATAAATTTTGCATTCACTGCAGATCGCTAAAACTTGAATCAGTCATAATTCAAAAACTATACGTGACATTAACGAGATTTAAAAGACTGTTGCGTGTAGAATTTTAATCTCTTTCTCTTGGGCTAAAAATCTGTAGGCGTTCAAAGACCTTAAAATTTTTCAAGTTGATACCGGTATCATATTAATTGACTTTAATCATCAGTTGGAATTTGGCATTACATTAATTTTAGCTCCCTGAATAGTCAAAGACATGAAAAAAGGGAAATATAAAGTAAGCGCATAAAATTTTCAGAATCGTACAAAGTAAAGAAAATCACATGATATCTTGAGAACGGTGCCACTGAAGTAGCCATGCAGACATACATAGGATTTTTTATTTATTTATCTATTATTATATTTATTAAGTATTATCATATTTCATTTTCTTATTTATTTATTTATTTATTATTATATTTATTAACTATTATTATATTTCATTTTCTTATTTATTTATTTAAATATTATTATTATTATTGTTATATATAAATATTATATATATATATATATATATATATATATATATATATATATATATATATATATATATATATATATATATATATATATATATATATATATATATATATATATATATATATATATATATATATATATATATATATATATATATATATATATATATATATATATATATATATATATATATATATATATATATATATATATATATTTTTTTTTGGGGGAGATATCTCCGATGATATAAACGAGCATGTATATGCTGCTTATGCATTAATGGACGAAATGCAATTTTAGGATACCCCCTCCACGTTACGCAACAATTCCTACTGTTACTTCAATTTACAGCAGATTCTCCCCAAGCTTTCACCACAAATTGACCAATCTCTCAACATCAACCCGTCGAGAAATACGGCTTATTTAAATAAAAAGAAAAAAACAAAACATTAGAAATACTCCAAAAACGGAAATAAATCGCTTAAAACACCCAAAACAAACCGTCCTCCACAAAATAACAAAGTTAAACTATTTCAAGAAACAAACTATTCAATCATAGAAAATATCAATTTACGAATTATTAATGAAAATGTACAGCATGAATATCTATTTTGTATTTATTATGTTCTTGAGAACAGAGTTCCTGAAAACATCTTGTGATCTTGCCAAGGATCCAGTCACGTGACTGCATTCTTTGGTCAAGCACAAGTTGCTATCAGTAATACAGTCGAATCTGATGTTCGATAATAGCATTTATATGAGGACGTGGATGACATTTTGTGAGAGTATTTGAAAAAAACTGTTGTAAAATCACATTAACGACTTGACTACTATTTTCAACGTGCCTTCGGCCTATCGGCGATATCCAGGCCAGTGCAAACGTGGTACGGTATACTACAGCTATACGGTACGCGGTATCGCTATAGTGTGCATAGATAGTGCAGTAAACGCAGCTTCTAGTCAGCTTGGACAGCGATAGACGAAGTTGCATTAACTTACAAACGTGACTTCAAACTACATAACAGGAAAACTATAATTTACAGAACGTGAAGAAACAAATGAGATGAGCATCATAAAGTAAACAAATATAGGTAAAGAAATAAAGATTTCAAATGTTTTTTAAAGGAATATTTATACTGATTTTAATACAAGTTGGGAGAGAATTATATCATCCTTCTATTCGAATTCGGTTTGTGAAACGTTAGTAGGTGCAGTAAATAGTTACTGAAATATAAGATACAAAATCACTTAAACTGCAATCTATGATTATTCTACTACCTACATCAAATGTAAGGGTGTCCCCCCCCCTTCCCCTATTTATCAGAAGATTTGTGTTAAAGAAGGTTTGCGGTTCGTAAGTAGAAACACAAATTAAAATCCCTATCATAGTGACTTCTTATTAAGCTTCCATTTGTGTTAAACTGTTAAATGCTCCCATAATGTAAACTACACTGGCATAGCGAGAAAACCATCGCATTTCCGTGACACGCCCAAGAACACAGAAAATGTGGCATCTCCCTGCTCTAGCAACGCAATAAAATCAAAAGCTACAGAATTACAAGTTGATGGGAGAACGCCATCAAAGGTCATCTACAGATGATAGTTTCGACGTGCATGTAATAGTTTCGACGCGCATGTAATGATTTCGACGTGCATGTAATAATTTTGACGTGCACGAGGCTTGAAAAGAAAACTGATTCGGATTTACAGAATCGATTTGAATTCGAAGTGTGATTGAGTTCATCCAAATGATGTCTTTTAATCTATATAAACTGATAAACAAATAAATGGACTATACATTACGCTCTGTTGTATTTATGACATGTTATAGAAAGCAATCTTTCCGATTTGCATATATATATATAAATCTATATATATAAATATATATATATATATATATATATATATATATATATATATATATATATATATATATATATATATATATATATATATATATATATATATATGTATATCTGTATATGTATATATATATATATATATATATATATATATATATATATATATATATATATATATATATATATATATATATATATATATATATATATATATATATATATATATATATATATATGTATATCTGTATATGTATGTAATATATATATATATATATATATATATATATATATATATATATATATATCTGTATATGTATATATATATATATATATATATATATATATATATATATGTATATCTATATATGTATATGATATATATATATCTATATATGTATATCTGTATATGTATATAATATATATATGTATATATATATATATATATATATATATATATATATATATATATATATATATATATATATATATATATATATATATATATATATATATATATATATATATATATATATATATATATATATATATATATATATATATATATATATATATATATATATACATATATTATATATATTATTTATATGTATTATATATATATATATATATATATATATATATATATATATATATGTGTGTATATATATATATATATATATTATGTATATGTATTATATATATGTATATATATATATATATATATACATATATACATATATATATATATATATATATATATATATATATATATATATATATATATATATATATATATATATATATATATATATATATATATATATATATATATATATATATATATATATATATATATATATATATATATATATATACATATATATATACATATATATATATATATATATATATATATATATATATATATACATATATATATATATATATATATATCTATCTATCTATCTATATATATACATCTATATATATATATATATATATACATATATATATATATATATATATATATATATATATATATATATATATATATATATATATATATATATATATATATATATATATATATATATATATATATATATATATATATATATATATCCTACACTTCAAGGACACTTCATACTAAATGTGGTAAGGGTGTGCAGCCCACCATGCGAAAAACAGGTCGCGCAGTTAGTACGAATCTTCATACTCTAACTCATTCGCTCAGAATCTCTGATGACAGATTTTTTGGCAACTGCAGTATGAAATTATACAATTTTGTTACCCGCAGTATGAAAGAAGTCAATTTTGATACCCGCAGTATGAAAGAAGTCAATTTTGCTACCTGCAGTATGAGTAATCAACGACGATATTGTAAAAATGGACCAGCAGTACAAATTTAATACAGTACAACCTCATTTTTTGGGACATGCACTACGAAAATGACGAAAAAAAGACAATTTAAAAAAGACACCTGCACTACAAAAATGGTGCAGAAAAAGACACCTGCTCGGGCGGCACATATACATATACCTAACATATGGAAGTGCCTCTGGGATATATATAACTTCGTGATTAGCCTCGATTAATAAATCAAAAAGACGAAATCAAAGTTTCCGGAAGATTGGATGGAAGCATAAAATAAAACGGAGTAAGGTGAATTACGGGTTCATACATCAGTCTGTTCATAAGGGCTGATGAAAGGGAAGATATCGCGTAATTGGTTTCAGTAACAAGTCAAAGGTATATATGCTACTTGCCATGCAACACTTGCTTTGATCAAGGACTCGACAGCCAGACAGCTCAAGAAGGAGCCACTTTAGAACTTTGTTCAAAAATAATAATAATGCTGAGAGATTTGTAAAACGTTTAAACAAAATTCGCCATGAATAATTTTGTGCATATATTTCTCGAAGAGGCTTATAAAATTGTCAGGTGATGTGAAATAGTACTTGGATGCAAGTCTGTGGACCAGTGTTGTATTTTGTCAATAGTCTATTTTGCTAAAGTGTGATATGTGTACTGGCAAGTGCACCATAAGTACCCTGGTAACAACAGGAGGATACAGGAAATTAGAAAGGGACTCGGTGCCAACAAGGGGTGTGGTGGGATGTCTCTGACTTTGTATTTTAATAAAATCTTAGAAAATACTCCTGTAACATTTGCAGGTAGCCTATAGCTGAATTGTGCACTGTTCGTAAAAAATATGTCAAGATTCCCAAAACTAAAATTACGGGATGTTTATCCGAACCTATTACCATCAAAATTTACCTCAATATAAAAATACGAAATTCAAAATCGGTCGAGTGAATCAGACAATCATATGGAAATGTTCAGAGTCAGAAAATTTGGAACGTACAACTTCGTACGCATGATGTTAATTCGGCTCAATGAGCGTAACGATTAACCTACTTTATATAAATACTCAATTGGTCAAGGTTCCCCAATATTTACCCGGAAAGCTCAACTACAGAGGAACTGATGTTTAGGTTAACTTACTTGAATAAGAATTGTTTTAATAAACAAGTACACCCACTCACACAAGATGGAAACTTATCATGAGGACAAATGAGCCTACCTTAACCCTGATTCCTTGCTCAAACCACGACAAATAGGCCTATACATAAAAAAAAATAGTTTAATCATAATCGGGAAGATTTATTTAGAATTTCTTTTTAATCAGTTTGTAGGAATTGGGTTAATCCTTTGTCAAAATGGGGAAAATCAATCCCCCAAAAAAGTATTGACCTAAATTTCAAACGAAAATCCTACTGTCTAAAGCAACAAATCTCGTTCGTGTGACGCCTATAGAAACCGACCAATAAGCCTTCTACAAAATAAACGAATTATTGATACCTTTGAGCCTTATTAGGACTTAACTTTTAAATCCGGGGTTTTTGTAGCTAAAACAAAGCTTTCTTATAATGTATAAGAATTGGATGTTACTGCATATCAATTAATGAATAAGCGTCTAATCCATTGCACTTAATATGATAATAATTTGATCCTATTACTTCCTTCAACAAGGCATTTCCGTCTTATTCCGGTATCCAATGTGATTATATGACTAGCATCGCAGACACTTTGTCTCCGTTTATATTTTCATTGGAATTGTTCAAGGTAATCTGTTTTGATTTTCATCACGCAATGCGAATATTTCCTTTGAGAAAATAATATAATGATATAATTGTTACGCAATAACGCACTGGGAAACCATTATTACCTTTGATACAGAGCAACCTCATTATTTGCATCATTACATATACAGCCTCATTGCCCAAGCGTAGCACCCGCACTCATTTTCTCAATACGTAATACCCTCATTGCTTGAACACGTAAAAACCTCATCGACTCACCACGTGGCAACCTCACTGCATCATCAACACACTCATTGACCCTAATTGCTTCATAAGTAACTCTCATTGACTCAACACGGAAGTTCTTCCGATTTTCTTAACGCGGAGCACCCTCGTTGCCTTAACATAGAGCACCCTCTCTGATTCAACACGCTGTACCTCATTGCTTCACAGGTAACACCCTCATTACCCAAACACAGCAACGTCATTGCCTCAACAAGGAGCACCCTCATTGCCACAATGCAGAGCACCATCATTACCTCGACACGGGTTAACCTCACTGCATCAACACGTAGCACCCGACAAAAGTTGTACTCAACAAGTTGTAGGCCCATTGCTTCATAAGAGTCACTCTCATGGACTCAAAATGGAGCACCTCATGGACTCAAAATGGAGCACCTCATGGACTCAAAACGGAGCACCTCATGGACTCAAAACGGAACACCTCATTGCCTAAGCACGGAGCACCCTCATGGACTCAACACGGAACACCATCATTGCCTCATCACGTAGCACACTTATTGACTCTTCTTGGTATCACCAGGAAGGGTCAAGCGAGAAATTGCCCAGTCCATGCCCTAAGTTACATTCGAGAGACCTCAATCAAGAAAATGGCATGTCCATGTATGCCTTAATATACCCAAAATTAAATTTATCATAAAGAAATTTCGCCGTAGGCCTAATTGTTTTGTTTTCCGTTGAAAATAGGACAGATTAGGAGCTGTTATTTGAAAACACTCCAGTTTAAAAAATAATTAGACAAAATTGTTATTTTACTAATTCCTTCTTGCAGGGATCCCAAGAACACAACCCTGCGCTAATCAAGCGTGAGTTCTCCCGCTCCAAGGAAGTATGAACCTCCTCACTTCCTCCAGCGGATCCAGAATGACCTCTCCATGAAGGGCAGATCAGACCATGGAGGTAAAAAGAGACTACCTCCATGATCAGACCCGATGACGACTGGTGTTACTGAACGAGCAGGAAAAGTTTCGTGAGTGAAGGTGAAGCCACCCATTAAGGTTTCAAGGTGTTTGGGAGATATTGTCATCACTTCCATACTTTGTTTTGAATGGAAATAGAACCAGAGATAAAAGGTTTGGACCTTCAACCCTGATGAATTTGAGCACGTCTTCTTATCAGCCTCATCTGAACGAAACTCCCTGATCTCATCAAGGAGTCTTCGGGATAACGAGGTTACAAGAGTGAACTTTTTGCACCTGTAATATGTCAGACTAACGACGGTCTCTTCGTTGGTTGCTGGCTACCAGCACTACCGTCGGCGTAAACATGGGATTAAAGATATGACGTTTATATATCCGTGGCGTAACCAAGGATGTGTTCGTACATCCTTGGTGTAACCAAGGGGTGGAACCTCCTTGGTACAGTGTTTTAACAAATAACTGCTTGATGTAACCATGGGAGCTACTATGTCAATTTTGTAGCTCGATGATATACAACCAGGGAACCTGTCATTTTGGTACAATTTATTGTGCCACACTGATCTGCTGAGATATGGTAGTCCTGCACCGTTTTGACAATAATAGATACCTCTTATAACAAACTGTCAGACTGTTCCTACTAGCTCCCTGGTCAGATTATGTAGGTATGTGGTGATCGATGTAAACATTTAATGATGTTACAGATGTCGAACACAGACGCCGATTAAAATACGTTTATCAAGCTCTAAACTGATAAATCAGCACAGAAATGGTGGAAAGCTCCTAAGTTTGCCAAATTCTATGCTAATTTACAAACAGAAATACTCGATAATATCCATATACTTGAAAAAATAAAAGCCTAATTTGAATAATTCTTAACCATATAATGTTAATGCAATTTCTCCATTAGGCCTACCAATAGTTCTATGGGCCTACCAATAGCTCCATGGGCCTACCAATAGCTCCATGGGCCTACCAATAGCTCAATGGGCCTACCAATAGCTCCATGGGCCTACCATTAGCTCCATGGGCCTACCAATAGCTCCATGGGCCTACTAATAGCTCCATGGGCCTACCAATAGCTCCATGGGCCTACCAATAGCTCCATGGGCCTACCAATAGCTCCACGGGCCTACCAATAGCTCCATGGGCCTACCAATAGCTCCATGGGCCTACCAATAGCTCCATGGGTCTACCAATAGCTCCATAGGCCTACATTGTTTTTAAATCAAATCAAAGGCTGAAAGGATAACAATAGCCATAATTTCCTTAAAGAGTGCTTTAATGTTTAATTTTTAAAAGCCACTTGTCGTGATTAAAACTTGGTGGCGTGCATTTCATTTTAAAACGGTTGGCTTATATCAGTAGTAGGCCTATATAACATGTATAATATCAATACATTGTATAATATCAATACATTGTATTTTGACCAATCAACACGCACGAATTAAAATCTATTTTTTTCTACGTTATACAAGATAACTGGCCGTTAATTGTAAGCGTCTAAAATTTTCAAGTTGGCAATTAATTTAATTCAACAGATCCATTTTTTGGTCAGATTGATGCCTGTTTAAAATGTTTGCTAGATGTGTCAAGAATATAATGTTCGTTAAACTTCGTTTATATGAAAATAAATCATTATTTTTAAACTTAAAATGATAGCAAGCTTCATTGTTTCACCTATCTACTACATTTACGTTTAAACAAATACAACAAATAAAACAAACTAAACACCTGATATATTTCTTTTAAAGACTATGAAACAAAAATGGTTGGTAGGGAACAATGAAAATCGTGAGAACGGAAATATTTATAGAAACTTTAATATTATTTTTGCTACAGCATAGCGAGAAAACTAAGATTATCGGAAACAATAGGAACAAGAAAAAGCTATTGAAATGATACCATCTACGACGAGTTCTGTTTATTTAGGTCAAAATAAAACAGGTCTCGAAAACCATTGTTGAAAGTAGGTTGGCAGATTAACTCCAATGAGCAAAAGGGTCGGTAAAAGGTGACATCTAATACGTCCTTGTATCAATATCTAAGCATAGTTTCTGCCATATAATGTTTCCCTCCTAAATGAATCATGGACCTGCTATCTAGACCAATGTTGAAGCGAAAGTTAGAACGTTTATTGGGGGCAAACCTTCGACACTCGAACATATCGAAATCATGATAGAAATCTGCAAAACTATGGTGTGACCATCAAGAAATATATACAAGGGAACATAAATATTGACTAAGGGAACATATATATTGACCTAGGGTGCATGTAATTTCTTTTAGAGAACATATATCTAATTAGGGAATATTATTTTGATTTATAGAGAACATATACTTTGATTAAGGGAACATATGTTTTATTTATGGAACATAATATTCTATTTAAGGAATATTTATTTTAGTTAAGGAAAAATTATTGTATTTGAGAAAAATAAATCTTATTAAGAAACATATATTTTTAGGAACATATTTTTAGTAAGGAATATATTCCGTGATGTCGCGCCATTGAAAACAGTTAGGGGTAGCCCACGTAAAAGCTTCAATTATATCTGTCAAATACGTAGTTAGGCAGGGCTTAATTCCTCTTTCAGTAATAGTCTTCGAGCCACTATAATCATTTCGAACAATTTATCTTGATAAATGTTTCAAAAGAGCTTTGATGACAACTTTGTCCTTAGTTTTATTCTTAAATTTGACCAATCTTGATGGAGCCTGCCCCATGCATGATTGGCAAAATTTGTAAACAGTATAACAAACGTGTACATAGTGACAACTATCAGACGTTTTGAATTTATCAACCAGCAGTGTATCAATTTTTTTTTTTAAATTAAAGGTAAGGAACCCTAATTTCTTTCGTAAAAAGAGCAATAATTACATCTGTAACTTTCTCGTATTCTAAAGTCCTTTTATGCATTATATGCATGACTGTCCCAAACAAGGTTTGAAAGATGGAGACAAACTTTCAAAATAACATTTTATTTCAATCACATTTCTTTTTGAATTACATAATTTTTCCAATACATTCATAATATAACCTGATACTATTTTCGGCTGCAAACTCCTATGGCAGTAGATATGGCTGCATTGTGTTGTCGTCAAATTTTGAATAGTCATTCTTTTCTCCCCCTTTTGATTGTAAGCCATACATTTCCTTACCGAACCCTCATTACATAATCCGCCCCCTTGAACATTACTCCAACCTGGTTTTCTGTGCCTGTGGCATTCTAGTAACCGCATGAACGATTATGTGACACTGACATGCGGTCAATAAAAAGTTTTAAGTTTCCTATTTCATTTCCACGTTACTCCACTTCGTAATATAACCAAATTTGTGGTCAGATGATTACGTAATATACATGGTCAACTCGTTGAGGGAATGTCCTTAAAACGGGTGAAAATGGCAGTGGCAGTTTCATCCCGTCCGTGTTTCAAGGGGCGCTTTCTTCAAAATGCGATCCAAATCAAACGAACATTTAAACAAAAGAAAGCTCAACGAAACTGTATCTCCTAATTTAAATAACAATGCATTTGAATAGTTTAGGAACTTGTCGAGTTTGTTCTTTTGATTTTGTCTCAGCCTATACATTCCCAACAGAACCCTGACCTCAAACCCTGATCTCAATCAAGAACAGCAATTAATCATTACACTTAAGAAACAACGAAACTGAATAGGCTTTCAGCTGACGTCATGAGGTCACATGACTTTGTTTACATCGTCATTTTGTCTCGCAAAACTACTGTCGTCTGCTGTAAACTTAATTAGCCTTGAATACGTTTGCATGTTGTTATATAAGATTATTTTTGTAAGATAATTATACCGGAATCTTGCTGTGCCGTTGGTTGCACTAATAGATGTGTGCGGGGAATAAAAAAGACATTTCCATCTGATCCTGATAGACGTTCGAAGTGGGTTTCTGCTGTACGACGCAACGGCTTCAACTATACAGTTCACACAAGGATATGCAGCGAGCACTTTATATCCGGTATGTAGGCTTTGTCCGAGTATAACAAACAACTAACTGGCGTTAACGTTAAAGTTACTCTTCGTATACGCTGTGAAAATATAAAACTTAAGGAAAAAATGAAGTAAAATCGGAAGCGAACAAACAATTGCAATAGTAAAATTCGCTGAACTGGTACTGGTAGCTTAGCATGTAGTATGTTTGTTGTACGTGTGATGTGACTTGAGTTGTGTGAAGACGCAACAAACGCAACGATGCCGCTTCCCTGCAAAATGAAGTCCAGTTAAGTTAGAGTCACGTGATGAAATCCCTCTATAAGCTAAATTTGAAGAACAATGTACTTAAATATTTTACGAAGTCCTTTGATCTTGTGTCAAACCTTGTATATTTCCAACCGAGCCCTGACTCCAAAATAAGAAACACATTTTAACTACATATAAGGAAAACGAAACTGTATCTCTTAATTTAATGAACAATGTTATATGACTATTTTAAGTCGTGTTTTTTTTTCTTTTGATCTTGTATCAAATCCTTGTATATTCTACACCGATATGACCGAACCCTGAACCAAATTATGAGAGAATTTAAAGTTTAAATAAAACGAAACTCTATCTCCTAATCTAAAGAACAATGTATTCACTCTATTACCCAGACTGCCAGATTTCGCAGACCTTTAAATATATTCTATTCTAAAGTTATAAGGGACCGAAGTATCACTTTCAGCAATTAAATTTGACACTTTGACGTCTTGTTATAACGGCGTGATTGTAGAATATTGGGTGTTATAGTACAACAATTTTATACCCCATTTTTATCGAAATTCATATTAAGCATAAGGGGTGCAGAATCTCGAGTGATATTATTAGCTTCTGAAAATGTACTTTATGGGTCTCTTTCCAAAAGTGCGTTGCCTCCATCTGTCCATAGATTAGCAAAAAGTGCAAATCACTGCTCACTTATGAAAACATATACAGTTCGAGTCTTTTTACGGAAATAATTCCAACTGGGTTTTAGGGTTCAGGTGCAATAATCATTTTCGCAGCGATTACCATCGTTTCAAATCAAGACCTGTACATGCACTATTATAAAAGAAAGAAAAAAGTACAACTGAAATTCGTTATACAGCATTCTGAACCTTTTTTGTCAAATTTGGCAACGCTTTAAAGTTAATATAAATCTTTGTAAATATAAAGTCTTTGAATAGTTGAATATATTCCTCGAGATTGACCCATCGGAAGTGAAAAACTATTCGTTTTTGTAAAGTTCAAAATAATACTCGTTGTCAAAACATTCGTTACAATTGAATAAAACGTACTTATAGACAGCTTTATAAATCGATAGATGCCTAAACGCTTTAAAGCAGTATATACACCGGTAAATGACTTTCGTTTTCTTAGAAATGGGGTGCACTAACTAGGTGCCCGCCCGGGAATTCCTTTAAAAATCGTCAAAAAAAATATCGGGACAGATATTTTAGAATGTTTAGGAGTAAAATCATATTTTAAAGTCTATATACATCTTTATAGAAAAAAGTCTGATCTATCAGAATCACCATCACATCACACGCATCCACTGCAGGGGCAGGCCAAAGAGCTTCCACTCTTTGGGCAGACTAACTTACACAATCTTTTTGACTTATAACATTTCAGTGTAAGTTCATCAAAGCTAAAAATCTCCTCGGGCACACACTTCTCCTTTCCTCGAATCGCCTTGCATAAGACTGTAAGATATGTACATTTATTTTGTTACAGGATATTCACCCTTGCCTTTATTCGAAGAAATTTTTTGATGATTTTGCTTCCGAAATTTCTGGAATGGTTTAGAGATTAATTCAAAGGCCAGTTCTCATGTCAATGTGGAGAAATCTTTGCAATAAAGTTAATATAAAATTCAACGTTTCTGATTGGCAGATCATACTTACACAAATACTAACAAGACAATCGAAAACCACAGCGGAAGTGACGTCGCTGGTATATCAGATTTACGGTCTTCAGGTCTTGTGACAAGCAATTTTCTTGTGTCTGTGTGAGGATATTAACTCTTTAAACTGCTATAAAGATTACTCGTATTTTTTCAAGTCACTAATCTCACTTTTCGTCTTTTCACCATTTTAAGGAAACAAAATTGGGCTTGCATAACAGTTTGTTATTAGCATGAAGATCATGTCTATGTTTTCATGAAACCGGAACATTTTCGGATGGTTGGGTGAACTTGAATTTGCCATGTGTGTCATGTTTCAGGCCCTGGTCTAATAGTTCAAATCATTATCTACACCTTACAAGGTTTTATGGATGTTAAATTTGAATATATTTTTCAGAGATAAATGAACTGTAAATCATTATATACAACTACAGCACCGAAATAAAATTGGTTATTCTAACCATCAGACCATGGTCTTTATCAACACCATAGACTCATGGGCCAATAGAAATAGTCAAAGAGCATTACTGATGGACCCTTAACATATTTTTACGTATATATTCTATAGACATTTAAGTAGTTGTTCATGTAGTAATATATCATATAATATTGCTAAAGCTTTGATGCCGTATATTCCAAATTTTAGTTTTATGATTTGCTGTTTTTGACAAGTTAAATTTATACAGGTATATAATCTGATATTCTAATGCAAATCTCCGTCTAAAAAAAAAATATGTTTTTCCATAATACGTCATAGTCTCGCAGTCACAACACGCAGATATCTTTCGACAGTTTTGTACCTGTCGTCTGGTAATTTCAAATACAGGAAAAAAGATAATTGACAATTTCTGTTACACCGAACATCATAGATCATATTCACTATATCATATTTATTATAAATATAATGACGTCATTTTTCTATAAAGGGCCCAGATGTAAACAGACAACTTTCAGCGTCATTGACAAATTGATAAACTACTGATAGATCTACTTAAAAGTAACTAAACGTCAGTAATTCAATAACTTCAGGAAATAAAATACAACAGTGTGTCTGGGCAGGGAGCTGTTCTAAATAACAGTTCCCAGGTCTGAGCATATGTTATAGTTGTTGAGTATATTACTAATTAAACTAATCTTATTTAAATGTCTATGGGCATAAAGCAATATCTTTTGGTTAGTACAAATATGAGCAGATTTTTTAATACTGCAAAATTTATTGTAACTGAAAATTAAAGGAAAGTATCATTTCTTCCTGCTATGATTTTATTGGTGGTCAAGGCAACGACTCTAAAAACGTTTCGTCAAAATTTGAGGCACCACTTCACCAAGTTTGAAAAATAATGATAGACATTTAAAACACAAAGGATTTACAAAAGAAAAAAAATCAAGGTCATCCTGTAAAACTTCTTAAAATTTGTTTAAAATATGCAAATTGATACCTGTGTTTTAAAACGCTTTGAAATTATCAATATTAAACTGATTTTTATGAAATTTTGTGTTAAATATCTACGATGGTTCTCAATAGAATTTAAAGCAATTTATGTTGTCTCTAACGTCCATATCTTCTAAGGAACCAACGTTACCAAACGTGAGTAATTCTTTAATTTCAGCTAAATGTGGCAGGTTGTCTGATGTATCCAGGTTGTAAGCAGCTCCCTGGTATAGAGGCCTACTATATATTGAGTCTCTGTTTTTTTGCAATAACCGTAATTGGACTCATCTTATTTAGATATAAAAAATTTCAATATTCTCTATATATATACATATATATATATATATATATATATATATATATATATATATATATATATATATATATATATATATATATATATATATATATATATATAAATAGATATAATTATATATATATATATATATACACATACATATATATATATATATATATATATATATATATATATAATTATATATATATATATATATATATATATATATATATATATATGTATTTATATGTATACATATGTATGTATGTATGTATATATATATATATATACATATATATATATATATATATATATATATATATATATATATATATATATATATATATATATATATATATATATATATATATATATATATATATTCATATATATATATATATATATCTACTGTTTTGATAATTTCTTGCAAGTTATTGTATTTCATATTCATATTTTAACAAAACGACTGACGGACGGTTCTCCATCTGTCCATAGCAGGTGCAGGTGCATCCTGGAAACAAACTTCAGAATAAGAATAAGTTTTAAATTCTCTTAATAACCAAGCTTAAGGTCACCACTTAATTTAAAGGTTTTATAATCAATAACCCGGCAAACAGAGAAAAGCTTTCAATATTTCATCAAATAAGTGCTCCTTGATCCCAATTATATTAAATCCATATATATGCATGGTATGAATCACGATAATCAATAGTTCATAGAGATTAAGCAGGTCTAGGTCAAACCCAATATGAATCACTTAAAAAAAAACATAAAAATGATTAAAAATTAGCGTGACAAGATCTACTTTCTACTATGTACAAAGATGCTTATGTCAACAGTTTATATTTGTTTTGAACACTCCAGTGAAAAATAAAGTATTGTTAAGTAAATTGATTTGAAACGAGTCATGATTGTTTTAATGGTTTGTTGAGGTCTTATTTAAATTACTGTCCACGCCGGAAGGACTTCCCAGACAACCTTGCACCGAATTTCAGGTAAACGTTTATGTAAGTAATCCAGGTAATTTTCTTAATTGATTCGACACCAGGGAAGTACTTTTTTTTAGGCTAAAATACTCATTTAATGAGATCGTGCGGTCAGAGAAAACAAAAGATTATGTGGATTTGATGATGCGTGCTATTTGGTTGATAATTATTTTTACCCTCAGAGTCAGCATACAGCTCTGCGGCTTTACACAACCAACTCAAATTCATGAACAATTTGTAACCTCTCACTATTCGTTTATTTCATACTCGAAGAATAATATGCACTTTTGCATTTATCAACAGGGCCGCAGTCCTAATCCTAACTCATGCCCGTAGCCAGGACTTCGGAAACCACGATAAAGTGCATCGAATCTCTGTCTAATCTCGCTTGTGCTGTATTTGCATATTAATACCTGCCTTAATGATAGAATATTCTAGGTCAATCACAAAAACAGAAAGCAATCACCAATTCCTTGATGATTTAAAAAAGAAAAAGGTCAATTTCTCTATTTCATCATCACGCGATGCCATTAGATGACACAATTATCCAAATTATTTCAGAAGTAGGTCAAGCGTGAACTTTAGATTCTGCATTTTGAAACATTAGGTCACATCTGCAGACCATGAGCTATCTGTGTACCACACATGATGTGAATGCAGTTTATAGTTTTTGAGATATCGTGGTTACTTGTGCTTTTTTGCTTACAAAGTCATATCAAGCCCCGCCCACAATGCATATTAATAAAATTCAACGTTTTCATACCATGAAAGCATACAGACTAGCCAACATCATTAAATTAACAAATATTAAACAAAACAGACATGTGATTGTCAAAATAAGAGCATTTCAAGATTTTTATATTAAGTCCCGCCTATTCATTAATATGCATGATATCACCACCAACACAATAGGGCACATCTACAGATCATGGGCTACCTGTGTACCACATAGTACATTAATCCAGTTTACTGTTCTTGAAATATCGTTTTCACAAGCTCTTTTTCAGTAAAATCATATTAGCCCCGCCCACTATGCAAATCAATAAAATTCATCCTTTTTACATCATGAACATGTACACACAGCCTAACGTCATAATATACCAAACATGAAAAAAAAACATAAAACGGACATGTGGCTTAAAAAAAAAAAAAAAATATTTCAAGATTTTAAGTTTAAGCCCCACCTACTCATTAACATGCATAACATCTTCAAAAACAATCAGGCACATCCACAGACTATGGGCTATCTGTGTACGGTATAATACCATGTTTACAAGCTCTTTTCAGCCAAATCATTTTGAGCCCCGCCTACTATACATATTAATAAAATATCTCTGAGATATTTCGTCTAAAGAATCACACTTACGGTATAAATAAAACTTATTATTTGGAAGTCTTGAACAAATTGTTGGATTTTATCATGAACGCAATTTTAAAGCTTGTAATCAACAATAATAAAGAGATACTAAACACTTTGTTTCCATTTTTATGTATGAAACCCACAAAGTATATAAACAAATAAAATAAGTAACTTTTGGCATTTTTCATGGCAAGCAATAACAATTATTTCCATGTTTAAAACGTAATAAAAATCTTGCCAAACTTAATTATTTTAAAAAACAAACATCATTTCTTTATCCATATAGGGCAGTACATAGATAAGCATATATAAATGTCATGAAGGCCTATAAACCATTTTCCAACTATATTTATTTTCCTCGTTTTCAGCCACAAACATGATATTACCCAGGAGTAGTGGCGTAGCCACGGAGGAATGGGATTATGACCCCCCCTCCCTCCCCATCCCCAACTTTTCCGGAAATATTTTTTAAATTTTTGATAATATTTTGTAATATATTTTTTGCTTTAAAAACAAACAAATTGCTCTCAGAAGTGGGCGAAATTTTAATGCTTTGTCCCGGCAGGGGAGTCTAGGACCTCGGACGCCTCATTTTTATTTCTAGCTGGCTACGTCAATGCCCATGAGGCTAGAGGTGCTCCTCCGATTGGGTACTTAACATAGTTATTCCGAATATATAGACCTGGCCCATATGTGCATTATCAGATTATAGACAAAGAAAAGTACAAAAGGAACAAAATAACATGTTTTTCCACGTTGATTGATTATAAAAGTTTACTTGAACAGAAAGATCGATATAAATTACAAGTTACACATAATATGCTTTCTTCCACTCCTCACAGAATATAAACGAATTAAGGTTTGAATTGTTTTGTGAGTT
Source organism: Chiridota heheva (assembly GCA_020152595.1). Classification (NCBI taxonomy): domain Eukaryota; kingdom Metazoa; phylum Echinodermata; class Holothuroidea; order Apodida; family Chiridotidae; genus Chiridota; species Chiridota heheva. The sequence goes on from JAIGNY010003348.1 coordinate 166,177, forward strand.
ATTAATGTATAAGCAAATGTGAAATAATTCAGATAAACCAATTTCACCAATTTTCAGTGGAAAAAACTGTTAAAAAAATTTGCTAAAAAACTAATTCTGTCATGCTGTTCTTCAGGTCGTGATGTGATTTTGCAGTTTCCAGGTTTTGTAAAGAAAAAAGAGTCTTATGTTGAATGCTGTCTTAACTTATAGTCAAACAATTATCTAATTATCGGAACTATTTTAACTGTGGCGGGAATATTTGATAACTATGGGCCTATAAACAGAAAGCGTTCGATAAGACAAGATGTCGATGGTTTAGGCCCTATGTATTTCGACAGATGCAGCGGAACTAATACATTTTCATCTTTTTTATTTTGAAGTCTCATCTACTCATGCTGCAGCTATTATGTCTTTTGTCAGTTTGTCATTTTGTATTCAAAGGGATATCTTCAAGGCAATATAAACCACAAAAAAGTTTTTGTACCAGCCAACTCTCGAATTCTTGTCGTGATCAATCGGTACCTCAGAAATTTAATTGTCTTTATATCATCTAAATGCAAGTATGCGCTAATCACCGAAAAAAGATTACAGACCAATTAGTTTCACATGGAGAAATCTTTGAGTAAAATAGTTATTGTGAGTAATTGCGGCATCCTTTGTTTCTGTCCTGTTGTTATTATTTAACTGATTCCGATTCGGCAGTCAGCACGATTAAATAGTTACAGCGAATATCGAATGAGCATAAGACTTCTTTCTAAACCAAAGGATACAAAATCCCTGCTTGTACTAAAGTGCTAAAGGCTGAAAGGTATGCAAGGGGTTTAAAGGTACTGCCGACATGCTCAATAGTCATCATCTTGTCAGGAAAATATTGATGCCTTCGTATCATATACAGCGCTCCATGGGCCGGAATTCTCCTTCACAACAAAGTGTGTGACATGGGGCCATTCCTTTCATTCGCAACGTAAGGAAACTTTCTGTATTTGTGTTTAATTTTGCCGGATGATGATTATTATTATCATTAATTATTATTAATTATTATTATAATTGTTATACATTATTATATAGTAATTGTTATACATTATTATATAGTAATTATCATTATTATTAATTATCATTACTAATATTATTATTATCATCATTATTATTATAATATATATAATAAAAAAATTGGGGTGGGGGTTAGGGCAGGGGAGAGGGCTCACCCCCTCCCCCCTCCCATTTGAATTACGGCACTATATGGTCACAGGAGCCGATCTTGAGAGGGTACCCTTTCTCATAGTACTTTCGTTGTTGTTGTTGTTGTTATTGGTGGTGGTGGTGGTGGTGGTGGTAACGAGCATGTTTATTTGAATATGTTTAATACATCGTGAATAATTACATATCGCTTTGGCCCTTAAAAGTATATTAACAGGTAGAGATTCTATGTTCATCAGAAAGAGCTTAATTTAAATAACATCAAAGCTGACACGATGACAAATCAAACTTTCATTGTATGCAAAACTTGTGATGTATTGAGAGAGAACAACTTCAAATTTTCAAAGTAATTCTATAAATTTCTGTCCTACATTTCAGTCAAATGAATGCAAATCATCAGTGTTTTCTCCTGCTAAATTTTGATCTGTTGATGGACAGACTGACAGATGGAGGGAATGATTAAGATTCAAAACTTCTTAGATAAGTTAACATAAGGAAATTCATAAGTTTTTTTTTTTTTTGATGTCACAAAATTTAAATAAAAGGTGCATAAATCATTAAAATTAATGCCTTAAAATTTACAATGCTGTCAAATTTTGAACCGATTTTGTTGAAAGATTTGGCTAATTTCATTGTTTAAAACACTTTATTCTAATTAATCGATTATAGGCTCAAGCTGTTAAAGGTAAGGTATCGTTCCATAAATACATTCAGGAGTGAACGCGGCTGTGCTGGTAACGTCACTTTCGGTTGTCACTTTTGCCTATTGATCGCGATAAATCTCTGATGTTATCGATCACACGTCTGGCGTTAAGGGAGTTGGGCGGACCGAGCATAGGGGCCTACATTTGCAGATTTGTTATCGATAACATCACAGATTTCTCGCAATCAACAGGGAAATTGAAAACCGGAAGTGACGTTACCACTACACTTCTGAATGTATTTATGGTACGATAGCCTTCCTTAAATGTTGATACCTGTCCATATAGATCTGTAAGTTTATCTACAGAAAAATCTTTCCTTCTTTTTTTAATGTTTGTGTTGAAAGTGCAGTAAAAAGGCCATGTCTGAATGTAAAGCTAATCAAATATTACTTTTCTAAATATCAATTGATTTTAAAACAGCAATTCCAACACTTGCTTATTTCAACCAACTCAAAAAAATAAGTGTGTACACCCAAAAACTCAATCCCCCATCGCTTCGTGACCTAACCACTTTTTCAGCAATCAACGAAATCCAAGAAAAATTGAATTATGATCCATGTTTATGACTTATTCTTTCAGATGATGCCTGAAGCAAACTTCACCTCGATACATTGCAACGACTAAAATAACTTTCAAACATGAGTAATACGGGTACCGTCACAGTGTGAGTACGGGAGTCTGCCCGCAGCCAGACCAGTCTATCACGGACCAGGGATAACAAGACTCAACGCACGTGGATTAAAGGGGTTCAACTCAGATTAACTCCCAGGGTTTTGGAGAAAGTAATCACTAGGCTCATCTGTCAACGTAATGAGACCGACTGGCCAGGTGCATGGAGATTTATCGGCAGTGGCCCTTCAAATGGCACGCATTTGCTCAAGAAATATGTATCATAAATCCAGACTTTAATATCAACAGATCAAGGACGAGGAAAAATTAGAGATGATTGTAAATTCTGATAGTTAGATCAGAGTGTAAGTCGTTTCAGTTATATAAAGGTATATCGACGTACGGCAACACCTACATGGATTGCATAACTTATATTGAAATCGATTCAAAAAGCAAAACATTAATCACAAGGGGTTAAAATTTGACATTTGAAAATAATTTTTTATTTTATTTTCAGGCACCAATAGGCAAATTTGTGATGTATTTCTTATTTGGATTTGTGGCATCACAAAGAGAAAGCGTATGATGAACTTCCTTATGAGACCTATTATAATAAATTATGCAAATTGTGTTTACATTTTGTGACATCACACCATGAGTTTTCTCATACTTCAATGGGTTTTCAATCCTCCACCAACGTTCTATGAATGGAATAACTAAATATGACTTGCAAGAGGTTTTAAATCTCCACCATATCTGCATATACAGCCAATCAAAATTGATCAGCCTAGAAAAAAGTCGATGATTTTCACCTTTAGGCCTATACCCTTTCTCTCATACTTCCTATATATCACTTGTCTGCTTGTTAAACACTTGTTCTGGACCTGTCCTTTTGTTCAACCCTTTTTGGTCCGATTTGATTATTGATTTGAGTCTGGATGATGGTTTCATTAGTTACTATGTTATTTGTTTTGGCATTATTAAGTTTGATTCATACAGAAATTGTTTAATCTTCGATGGCAAATATTTTATTTTCAGTTGTAAATATAATAATCAGCATCCGACCATAAATTGCTTTATCAGACGTCTATCCTATTTGATGAAAGTTAAAGAAATGATTTGTATGAAAAATTATAAACCGCATATATTTAATAAAAATTTACACTCGGTTTCTGCTTTGTATAGCTGGTGAATAGTTTAGCAATAAGTTCTATCTGATCGATTTTTTTTTAATGATCCTTATTAACATTTTTTGCTTAAGCATGCATGCTTCTTACTACTATCGAAATGACATTAATATGTATTACATTTCACTTATTATTATTACAAGTTCTTGAGAAGAAAAGTTCATTGCATTTAAAAAAAAATCTTTGACGTTTTGAAAATAGATGTGGAGAAAAGAAAAGAAAAAAGACTTCCTATATATTAATATAGCTTGTGTTTTCACTGATAATCCAATGTATTTTTGAAGATGTTTTATCTCAAGGGTAAGAAGAGCTTTTGTAGGGCTCTGAAAAAAAACCTCAACTATTTTAATAAATCAAAACATTAGACAGTTCGGTCCAAGCTCCCGATCGGGAGACCGAGACATGCGCAATGACCATAATTTAAATTGTTGCTAATATGCTCAGCCATTACTATCTTTTTTTTGCTTGTTAAATTTTGTAATTCTAAAGTTGTATACTTTGGGAATGATATTGAAATTAATATTTCTGTATAATTTGAGCTTTTACTGGTGATTAAAATGTTAAAATCTGCTCTTCAAAAAGAAAAGTATTGAAATTAATTTTTTAAAGATTATGTTAAAATTCCCTGGCGAAAGTCAAATTTGTGCTGGTGAATTTTTTTTATCGTTTTCTTACACCAATAAAATTTGAATTTTCCCTACTATTGGCTTAAACCTATTTAACCATTATGTATTTCTTTAGAGTAATTTGAATTTGGAAAGATGCATTGTGGGTTATAATGACAAAGAATCTCCTGATCGGGAGATCTCCCGTTCGGGAGCGTGGACCGGACTGTTAGATCACTTTCTTTACAAACTGATAGGTTGTGAGATGAAGAGCATGTCAATTTCATGCAAATATGAGAATAGATAATATATACGCTGACATGCGCGCATCAAGATTTCTTGCTTAATTGTATATTGCAGTGAGTCTTGGAAGTTAATCAATCAGTCAGCTATTCTGAGTTTAAAAAATTATTAAAGTAATATCATTGCTGATTGGTTGATCAAAGGTTGTTTTTGTTTTTTCCTTAAACATTCGACCCATTTCAGAAAGTTAAATTATTTCAAAATAATTTCTACATTTTTATGTCATGTCATTGAAAAATCGAAGTGAATGTTGATTGTCATTATATGGTTAACTATACGTTTTAAAAACTGCATAATCAGCTATATATTCTTCTTCAAAGATTAGTTTGCACATGATTCAGAAGGAATGGATAATATGTACATATACAGATCAGAAATCTACCACTTAAATATGCATGAAATAAAATTCTATACTAAAGACGTACATTATATTTCATTTTTCGATATTACAAATTTGTGAAACGGCCTACTATCAACCGATTTTAAATATATAAGTATTTGTTTGCATTGCATGCGAAGACAAGCGGTTGTTGATCAATTAATATTCAAACATAAAGCCGGACGCAGAAGGAGGGGTAAAGGACCCAAATTTTCAGAGGTCCAGATTCGACCTACATTTTTCGGGCAAACTGAACTTACGTCCAAGTAGAATCACGACTTAGATATTCAGAGAGAAAAACAATACTAAAAGTATTTCCGGGTTTGCACCCTCCCCTCACCTTTGGAATTTTCGGAGCCGATGCTTTCAATTTTTAAAACCCAAGCTTTGATTTGGTCTCGAAACGACACGATTGACAAAGCTCTGGTTGAGTGTCTAAACTGCTAAAGGTGCTCACAAAGTCACCTCAACATGGTACAAATCCTAGCCTGTGATGATTCAGTCTACAAAAGTTTATGCATCAATTCTTTATATGACACTAGAGTATACCTAATTTCCCGTTATTTTCTTGCGCAACCCCAATTTAATTCCAATATAAAAATCCCTCTAAATTTGCTTCAAACTAAGTTACTGCATCTGCGACACATAATTCATTTTTCACCTCGACAGTTACAAATGAGAGACATATTTTTATGGCAATGACTAAAGTTGAACAACTCGCATCTGAGAATAAACTGGCTGACTGGAAGCAGTACCATAGACATTTTTTCACAATTTCATGGAAATAAATATGTAAATAAAATAATGTTAGCTGCATGGTGCAGAATGATATTCAAAGAGAGAAAATAGCCATATATTTCTCTTATATCTCCATGATCACACATACTAAATGGAAGAGGGCGTATATGCCTATGTATATCATACATACGTTTTGGTACGTACAGTACCTCTGTTCTTCAAAGAAATTGTATATAGCTTTCCTCACACCAATCTACGAAATTCAATATTTTAGTCAAATGGTGGACATGTCTTATTTGATCTTATTGTCCAAAAAGGACAATGGACTATAGGAATCGTTAATTTTCTACATTTTTTACGTTGCCCTGTAAAGTAATATTCCCGTGACTGATGTTGATATGTTTTTTTTCCCGTTTTGGTGTTTTAAAATTTCAAAGATTTCACCTAATTTGTTGAAAAGTGACCTTGCAGTGCAGTGCGATGTCGTATTTCCAAGACATTTTATTTTGTGTATTTTATTAAAAATTTAATAGCATCTTTCTAAATTATTGGAAACATTTTAATTGTTCAATCATTGAGATGGGAATAACATATACACAACATAACATAACTTTCTTATCTGCCCATGTACCGTATACTCTAAATAAAAGAAACATATTCTTATTTGATTCGAGAGAATAACATGTATTAGATCTGCAAGTATGACATCACACTGTATACTGTTGATCTTCCGTGAATTTGTGACTTCTGTCAAATAAGTACCACTTTTTTCTCGATGAGAACCCCTGTTTTCTCATTCTGCGACTGATGTTTTGGCATTTTTTCACACACCAAAAGTTGACATTGGAAGAAAGTTGATAACAACCATTCCCAACATACATATCAGTATGAGGGAGTTTCCTTTGTATATGTCTTGCTATTCAATAATAAATGATTAATGCAAACTTTTCGTTGATTCCTATTATCATTATTATTATTATTATTATTATTATTAATATTATTATCATTATTACTATTATTATTATTATCATTATTATTATTATTATTATTAAATGTAATCGAAAAGTCTGTATCAAAAGCCTTACTAATAAATTCACTACAGTAGTAATATAAGTCAAGCTTAGCAAAATAATTTTACTTATGAACTTCAGGAAAAAATCATATCGCAGTCAAAACTATTTTTAGTCTCATACAAAAAAAATGAAGGCTTATAATTCATACAAGAAGGATCAAAGTATTAAAAAGTATATGTTTACGATAGTGCATGTATATGAACGTCTGTCTATGGGGAAGGACTTCATTGATGTCCATGCACTCGTATTCAATCCAGGGTCCGATAGCTACTCAACACTTTTGTTGTCAACGACATAAAACTGACAATCTGAGAGTGATGAAGGGACCGAGGTTTATAGGCTGGATAAGGTTTGCCTGACCGTTGGTTTTAGTAGGAGAGGGAGGGGGCTTAAATTATTCTCGAATAAAATTGACGTAGAAGTTATGTATTGTTTTCATTCTAAATTATAAAACTAAATTAAACCACTTTCTCCTTTGCCCCTCCGCAATATTGGCTGATCCTGCATGGCGAATGACCATAGAAAATGATTGCAAGAAATTTGTCTATCTTTGGCCCGCTCATTGGCAATGCAGCCCTTGCACATACTACATGCAGATGGGTATTTCCCCCACTACATAGCTGTAAATAATGTCAGGGACAGAAAAACCCGCGTTTATACATTTTAACCCATAATGGTGGGTATTCTTTTTTTTTAAATTTTATAAGAGCTAGTCCAGGAGTAGAAGAGGTGGGTACCAAACATGTACTACCTCCCCAAGCTCACTCTTTTTAATTTGGCGTTCGAGTTCCATATAAAAACAGGCCCGGGTTTACCCACCCCTCCAACCCCTATTGTTGCGTCTCTGCCGTGACCCCCTTGCCCTGTCTCACAAATATAACAAATATTACATATTTCAATTTGTGAATAAATGTAAAATGAAACTTACATATAAGGTTCAGCTGCTTTCTCGTAAATGTCTGTTACCGTTCAGATGACGCCATACTGTTCCACGCCCCTTCCATCCTCCACACACTAAATGCATAGCTTAGTCTCTCATGGGCCATGTAACTGCAACTTCCCGCCATTTTTTGGTCTTCTTCATCACTGCCAAGTACTTGGTAAAGAAAATCAATGTATCTAGATGCAAGTTTAAGGGTTTGGATTTTACTAAGTTTATCTGAGGGCAAAGTTGGGATGATTTTTCGCAGATTAGAGAAGGCGTCATTTAAATTCTGGGTCCTTTGTCTTTCTCGAACGTTTGCTAAGCATCTTTGATTTTGCAACTCGTCGTACGACTGACTAGGTTTCCTCCGTGTTTTCCCGCCTCTCCCTCTCCTTCGACACATATTTTCATCTCCTTCTGAAAGTTCAGCTTCATCTCCGTCAGACCTATATTTTCGCTTCCGGTTCATAGAGCCTTGGCGATCGTCATCGTTGAAATCAACGCTAACACTACCAGGAGACAAATCTGATTCCCTTTTCAATTCCGAGCCGATCATACTTACAGAGTCAGAAAAACTACTTTCACTGGCAGGTGAATAATCCACCGGCTCCATCTTGACGCCGCCTCTACAAGGCTGAACCGACACCTCTTTAGTTATATTTTGACCCCAGTTAGATGAAAACGCTCTATCAGCATACGCGCATGAACTGCGATTGGTGTATAGCACCTCCTTAGATATATGAGGTAAGCAGTTCCAGTGCTGTATCCCGTCCTGGTAAAAGTCAACTGATGTTGCACCACTGGTAGGCCGCCACATGCGCTGAGAGTGGTCAGAAACTACTGAGCTGGCTCGCCAAACCACACCTGCATAGGAGAAAACGCAAATCATTATTTTTTGAACAGGGTAGGTTTGGGAGTAAAACCGTCACAGTTTCCTAATTATGGCATCTTAGTGGGAAATTATCCCACAAGAAATCACGACAGATTTGATATTGCAGTTGAGTAAGAGAGTTTATTTTTCTCTAAAAATAGTCTTCATGAAGATCTGTGGTCAAGGATGCTGGAGATGTATATGAGTTATGTTTATTTTTTTTCTACTGCAAAACATTCAATAATTAAACAATACAGATGTTCATGTTATGACTGGTTTGTTTGTCATTGGGACAGTTAAGAAATACAAGAGATATATAGCCTTCTAAAAAAGAGTTTGTTTACCATTAGGACAAGAAAACAACAAGAAAAAAGCCAACAAACAAAACGAATGGGAAAATCATACTAAGAAATTAAGGTGAGAAACGATGAAGCAAAACAAAATGATTACAACCTTAGATTAACTTACCGATTTCTTGTTGAAAATTGAATCCAGTTGTAAATATATTAATTAAAATTTCCTCGCACGAATAAAGTGTAAGCACAGAATCACTTTAAAATAAACTAAGACAAAGGTCGTCCTCAAAAAACAGATGACTAAATATAAGTCACCAAATAAATCAGACTTTCAAAATTCATCTGTTACTTTGCAAAACGTTCCATGCAATGAATTGGTGCATGCCGTCTAACCCAAAGTTCCATAACAAATGGCATTGGATGGGACGGCGGAGATTACCTTGTCATTCACCGCAAGCCCAACAAGCCACACGGGGGTTTGTTTATGTAGAACATGGGTGGTAAATCCTAGTCTATGGTAGACATTCGTTTCTTTCAGAGTCGGAAACAATTAATGTTTGCTTTTGACTGATGACTTGGGGATGTCAAAGATAGATATATCCTGATATCAGTGCATCTGAAAAGGGTACATTGCTAGTTGCAGTTATAATAAATTTAAAAATGCAATCATTGATTATCTGTAGTACTTTTTTACCATATAAAAATTGAAGTGACAATTGAAGACACTGTGATCTTCATTATTATTTTAAATTGCAGTCACAATTGAAGACACCGATTATCTTTATTACTATTATTTTTGCAGTTTATAATAAATTTACACTTGCAATCACTAATTGTCTATTGGAGTGAGAATTATTGAAGAGCTGGTTATTTTTATTATACTAATGTGTTTGTAGTTTATATTAAATATGCATCTGTAATAGCTGATCACCTTTATTACTATTATTACAAATTTTGTAACAATTAAAGACATTGGTTATCTTTATTACTATTTGTTTGTAGTTTATTATGTTATATCTGATTATCTTTATTAGTATTCATACTATTTTTAATTGAAGTCACAATTGAAGACACTGATTATCTTTAATACTATTGTTTTTGTACTTTATAAGTAATTGACATAAGCAATCACTAATTATCTTTATTACTATCATAATTAATTGACATAAACAATCACTGAGCATCTTCATTACTATTACAATTACTTGACATAAGCAATCACTGACTATCTTTATTACTATTATAATCAATTGACATAAGCAATCACTGACTATCTTTATTACTATTATAATTAATTGACATAAGCAATCACTGATTATCAGTACTACTATTATAATCAATTGACATAAGCAATCACTGATTATCTTTATTATTGTTATAATTAATTGACATAAGCAATCATTGAGTATCTTTATTACTATTATAACTAATTGACATAAGCAATCACTGATTATCCTTAATACTATTATAATTAATTGACATAAGCAATCATTGATTATCTTTATTACTATCATAATCAATTGACATAAGCAATCACTGATTATCTTTATTACTGTTATAATTAATTGACATAAGCAATTATTGAGTATCTTTATTACTATTTTAATTAATTGACATAAGCAATCACTGAGTATCTTTATTACTATTGTAATTAATTGACATAAGCAATCACTGATTATCTTTATTACTGTTATAATTAATTGACATAAGCAATAACTGATTATCTTTATTACTATTATAATTAATTGACATAAGCAATCACTGATTATCTTTATTACTATTATAAATAATTGACATAAACAATCACTGAGTATCTGTATTACTATTGTTTTTGTAGTTTATGATTACTTGACATAAGCAATCACTGGTTATCTTTATTACTATTATATTACTAGTTGAAGGGGCATAGTTGAATATTTCAGCAAAATCAGCATTAGCTTGGTTTTGGTCGATTTGGTTCGGTTTGGGTCGATTTGGCTTGGTTTGAGTCGGTCAATGTTTTATAAACTTGCAATAATGACCAATGTAATTTTTACGTTTTCAAAATGACTGTCTTGCAGTCGCACCGAAAAGCCTAAAGTAACTTAACGGATTTTAGCATTCTGACATAGTTTTCACTCTGATCTTACCAAGACTGCAAGACGAGCGCCGAAAACATAGCTTAATTAAACACGAACAGCACTGTGTATTGTACAAACATCCACCAGTAGTATATATCATGGTTTTGAAGACTATCCTTAATTGTTTTTTTTTGTTTGTTTCAGTCATGGCTTAAGCATTTCACTTTCTTTTACACCGAGACCTCCTTTGTAATATTTCTATTTAAGCTGGACACTAATTCTTTCAAGTCATTTACAGAGCGTTGTCATGAAATTACAAAGACTGCCCAGAATCTTCCAATGACTGCTACCTTCACATGAAATACCCCCCTCCTCCCACTCCGCCGACACATCCATGTGCATATATGCCTGTGTACCGTGCCTCACTCAACTGCTCAATCTCATCTAACAATCTAATTAATTCACCTTTATGCAGTTGTGTTACGCGAGCTATTATATATCCAAATTTTTTACCCGAACTCCGGGTATCCTGTATGCTGCCTAACAGACAGACAACAAACACGTACACAAAGAAACAGATGGGTAATGAAAATAAAACCCCTTTCCACCAGGGAACTCTCAAATGGCAGCTCCCTGCTTCCACCATCGATAGCAAAGGTAAAGGTAGATCATCACTAAGGCTGACTACCATTACTAACTCATCAACACATTTTTCATTGTCCACTCATACTCATGCGCAACCGGCGATGTGTGTCGCTGCTCTGTCTTATCAGGGAAATGCTATAGCATTTCTCTGGTCATACCGTTAAAGGAATATTCCCATGGATTTTTTTTCTTCTCATATTTGATAGAGAACATTTTCAGAAGGAAAGTGGTGAAAAAACTATGCTAATATCTTATTCGTTAGAAGTTACAAAATTTTAAAAGTACTTTTGAATTTGGACAAAAGTGACTGATTGGCAACATCTGTGATGTCATAGAGACAATTTCAACAAAACGTCTTTCGTATTTCTTCAAAAATGATTTGGTTTTTTTTTTCTCATTGTAAATGTGATGTATATCAAGAAAACAGAATGTTTTCTTGTAAATTATATATTCCCCTCTATCTCTCTATAATGAACCAAAAATGATGTTCGATAATGTAAAAAAAGTGTGATTAAATTGATAAGAAATACATAAAACTCTGCTGGAATTGCGTTGATGACATCACCAAGCTGAAGGACATACTGTACGAGGTGTTTTTAAGAACATTTTTCTACTCTTTAAATTGTTATAACTTCTAAGCAGAAAAAGATATTAACATAGTTTTTTCACCATTTTCTTGCTACAAATTGTCTCTATCATATATGAAAAAAATGAAAATCTATTGGAATATTCCAATAAACAGTTACGCCTTTCCAGAAACAGTCACTAAAATAAATTTGAAAACAAAACAAACAGGTATATAGGTATGCAGGTATGCATATGGATGTGTCGTCGGAGTGGGAGAAGGGAGGTATTTATGTGGAGGTAGCAGTCATTTAAAAATTATGGGCAGTTTTTGTAATTTCTAATGTCTGTATGTTATGACTGAATAATAATTGTATATATACGTAAAATTCCGTTTGAATGACTGCTCAAAATCTTTACATTATTCTTTACATTTTATTTGTAAATTTCAGTTATTGGAAATGATGAGAATGTGATTTTCAGTATTTGCAGCAAGACTATAGACGATGTTTTTGGTGTGCAGAAATGATCCAACAAATAATTCTTAGAATGTGTACTCTCCTTCAAACAGCTTCTATTTTCAAAATGGATTTCTATTATCAAAATGGACTGGAATAAAGCCTTCACATTACCATTATACTCCTTTTTTTGTCCTTAATTAACTGTGTACCAAAATAGATAACAAAAAAATTGTTTGCTATTCTAGTACAGAGTTTATTAAGTACCAAAACACGAGTATAATAGTAATGTGAAGGCTTTATTCCTGTCCATTTTGACAATAGAAATCCATTTTCAAAATAGAAGCTGTTTTCACCTATTCAGGCTGTTCACAGAATTGTAATTGCAGAATATTGATTGCATATACATAAAGATGTCTCCATTCATGTATCACAATTCACAAATTTGCATAAACAATTAATAAACATGGTTAATTTGTAACAATTATCTTTGGGTTGCTATATACATTATTTTCACTAGATTTCAAAATAGCTCAACTAATTGTGAGAAGACCAGTTTTGTCTCAGTTAGTTCAGGTTCCGTATAATAACTGATAAAAGTCCCAAAAGATGCCAAATTTGTGATGTAACATTTAAAAAATAAAATGGAATTGAAGTCTATGGTTTAAATTTACAGTTAACGCAAAAATACGTCACAGATTTGCATTTTCTCGAAGTTTTAAGCTTGGAAATTCAACCAGCTAACAATTTAAAGTGGGGTTGTTTGGTATTTTTGTGATTTTTTAATAGGTTTCAGAGTAATTCGGCTGATATCGCCTAGGTGTCCCTATATATGTATAGTGGTGATACGTAGGCCTATGCGCAGTTGGCGACTTGTTATACGATTAAGAGCAATTTTGGAATAAAGGAAATACATTTCAGTATGATAGCATTTTACAGATTTTACGTTCAAAAAAAAAAAGAGTAAAATTTCAAGTCTTAGAGGAAATTTCATCCCAAGAAAATTGTATGACACGTCAGTTACATCACGACATTTTTTAGCAGGGACGTCTTTTCGCTTGGCTAGTCAGCTATATATATAGTTGTCAATATTTCTGTGAATATTTCGACCAACTAAAAAGTTTCATTGTATAATATATTTATCTCCACGTTAAAAGGTTAACTCAAGTTGAAGTGAATATATTTACGCTCCCGTCTTCTTGTGTTAAGTGCCTTATAATATAGTAATAATAAAGGGTAGGCCTATATTGAAAAGCTTTATATAATGCATGCATAACCAGGGGCGTAGGAAGCTTTTAAAAAGTGTGTGTGTGTGTGTTAGTGGGGAGGGGGTGAGGAGACATTCCTCCCGTATATGGGACTGACAAAATCGCCAGTTTCCTACTATTGGGAAAGTAATTGAGGGGCACTTTTCATTTTCAAAAGGGGCACTCATTTTCGGAATAGTGGCGGGGGAGGGAAGGGAGGGGGGAGGGGCGGGCATATTCCCCAGTGCACCACTCTTATTTCTACACCTATGTGCATAACTAATCTAGGTATATGACAGAATGGCGGAAAAAGATCTGAATAAGACCCAATCTTCTATTTTTGTACCAAGATCCTCAAAATGATAAACATCCTTGTAGAAAAATTACCGTATTGTTGATTCTGTTAAATTATGGAAGACCTTGTTTACTGATAGCGGTGATTCCGGCATGAGTCATCAATTGAGTTATCCTAGGGAGAAACCATCTTCTAATCATACAATAAAACCATCAGTTAGCTTCTGGCGAAATCCTCTTTCCCTGTATTCTTATCTGACGTACCAAACATCCTCTTAAACTCAGTCTTATGACATCTGACAGGTACATTGGTGAACACCGTATGGGCCTCAAGCGTCACAGTGATGCTACGGTAATTCGCACTGGTTTGTCGCCTGGTGCCCCGCAGTGTCGATTTTATTTGTGGTTTTATCAGCGCTTACTTTTTGCGTGACCCACAGCGCACCGCAAGGTCAGTTGAATAGTCTAATTTTGGAAACGGAATCAGAAAGCAATTGTTGTATTTTAACCAATCTCTTCCCACCTGCACAGCAGGTATACTTAAACATTAAATTGAAACGAGAAAAAAAAGGAAATCAGGAAAATTAGAAATTACTCTTTGTCGGAACCTTTTAATGACCAGAAAGAAACTAATTGATCAATAGAACCTTTGATATCGTAATAAATACCCTTACAGATTCATCTTATGGAGATGTCGCTATATATATATTTTGACAGAATGATGTATACCGCCAATTAACCTAACCATACTGCAAACTGCAAACTTCAATATTTGGTTTAGCAGTAATCATGAGTCAGTGTATTCCAAAATAATAAATTGTTCCATTTGGGGAAATTCACCCGCTGAGGGAAAAACCATATAAAGGAATGGTTACGCCCTGCTGCTCCCTGGATTAACCACTTTTTTCAATCATCTTTTTAGTCCGTCCGGGAGAAATCGAGATATTTTTATGATCACTGAAATTCCTTACTTTTAGGGATTCTAGAACAAATGATATCTAAGAGTCTTTGTTCTCCAATTAAGAGCCAATAAAAGCCCAGATATCGTCGTTAACAAATAACGTGGAGATGAAAATTTACTACAATCCAACGTTTCTGATTGGTCGAAATATTAACATAATTTCCCACAAGCCACTTAATTACCACCACGGAAGTAACATTACTAGTATGATAATCAAGGAATTTTTTTGAGACCAGAGTTTCTCTTTCAGTTCTTTCTAATATTCACACAGCAATTCCAGAGGAACATATATTTATGATCCGGGCAAGGAATGGCACATCCTTAATTGGTCCGGGCATAAAATGATTGAGCTTATAAAACTGTAAAAGTTAGTGCAGGCTAGAAATCTCCAGACCAAAAGAGTGGTTTTGCTCAACGAATCCAGCCATTACACCCATTTTCTTTTAAATCGAGATAGAAATATTTTGGTGAACGCATGCTTCTTTTCTATTTTGCAAATTTTTGCATTATATTTTAAAATGTTCACATTTTCTTTATTTCCAAATGCGTTTAAAATGTTATACTACCATGTTATTACAAAATAAAAGTTGGGCAAAAAGACAGTGAAAACGGTCCAAAAAGCGTGAAAAGCAAACCAAAATTATCCATCGGCACAATTTTCGGCACAACAAATATAGGTTTACCAAAATTTATTGAAATTTGGGCATTCGTAAGGATAAGAACGTTTTTGTTGTCTTTTAGTCTTTTGGGCAAAGCACTCAACAGTCTGGCAGCATTAATGCGAACATAAATGTTCCTATCAATGGGAGCATTTTGCTACAAGGAAGCCGCCATTTTGTGATATTTCCCATGATCCTTTGCTATCCTAACGTTAAAGCCTTATGCAATGTTACAAATTTCAAATTTGAAATATGTCTGGGAAAATATGTTTGAAATATGCTTGGGGAAACTTAAAACTTATGAAAATATCATCTTTACTGTCATGGCTAAAACTTGTTCACTCCCATTTGATATGTTCACCACGCCGTTTTCGAAATATTAGAAATAATAGACAATATAGCTGGTCTTTTTGGCGCGAAGCAGCCATTTTGAAAACTTAAATGTTTTTCAGCACAATGATTTTTAATATTTAAAGTACTTGAATTAGATACTATGACATTTTCTCGCAACATCTAAACAATATGGCTGCATGACTTCAATATTCTTGTGTTATAAATGTTCCTATTAATAGGTATGCTGCCGGACTGCTCAAGCGCCAAACGTCAGATGGATCTGTATGTGTTGTTCTCTGTATTTCCGATGACGGAGCATTCAAATTCTGAGCAGAACAGTTAAATGAACACAACAGATTCTTAAATTGTAATAGTTTGTACTATTTTTCAGCATGTGCAAAAGTGATGATGTATGAAAAGATGCACAGCCAAAATATATAATGTAATTCTTGATATTTCTTTCCCGAATTTCAAATATAAAAATGTTCCCATATTGCGTATACTGCTAAATCTGGGTCAACGTTATAATAATATCCAATTTCCTGTTCACCGTAGCCAACTTCTTTCATTCAAAATATTTGGGATAAGGACCGAAAAACAACAAGTAAACATGTGCAATTTTCTAGTCCCATTCTGAGGTTACAAAAGTTTACGTATTTTACATATTTATACTAATTAGGTATCTAAGTTTTTATATTTTGCAAATTGGTCAGTTTGTGTGACTGGTTTTGATGAGATATTTTGCTTGTTTTTATTGTTTGTAGTATTTTACAAACCATGCCCATGTTTCTGCTATCTCCATATACCTTTAAAGTAAAAGCATGTTGTAGCAGGTTCTTCGCTAAAAAAAAAGTCTTGATTTTTAGTTTCAACTATTCATGCTTGTAGTCACCACGTTCACCACAAAGTTTTATTTTCTGTTCAACTTCCAACAAAATAAAAATCAGAGCTACTCTTTGAAATTTATATGGTTAACAATAACCATTGCCACAATTACACAATTTGGCGTGGAACTTGTCATTTATCGCTCTAGGGAGTGCAGTACAATTCATCACAAAAATATCATAATTTCTTCGGTTCTTGTTATTTTCTTCATTTGAAGTTGTTCCCTTTTTCGTCACTGTTAACTTGTTGCAAAAAGCAGAATAGAGTCCTTGAAGGCTTAATGACATGTCACCACGAGCTACGACCACGAATTGAAATGTTTCAGGTGAACTTGAAAATGACAAATACAGACAAAATGCAGCAACTAACTTTTTGATTACGGAATAAACCGACGGCAGTGACGGCAATGTGATTGAACATACTAAGTTGTTATTTCACTGTCACGTTTACCAGTTTACAAGAAAAGGCAGAGAGGGTGTGTGCTCGCCCTCTACCCAATATAATAATACAGATCAAAGTAATACAGATCGGGGAAGTAGTTGGTAAAATAAGTTCCACAAATTTGAAATGTTTTAGGTACATTTGGAAATGACACACACAGACAAAATGCAGCGACTAACATTTCTCTACAGAATAAAAAGGCGGTCGAACATACAATTGTGTGGTGTATTGTAGCACTGTCACGCATTGAGAGGGTGTATAACTGTGGGATGCATTAAGAGGGTGTGTGACTGCGAGATGCATTGAGTGGGTGCGTGACATTGAGATGGTGTGTGATTGTGGGATGCATTGCGAGGGTGTGTGACTGTGTGATGCATTAGGAAGGTGTGTGACTTTGGGATGCATTGAGAGGGTGTGTGACTGTGGGAGGCATTGAGAGGGTGTGTGACTGGAATGCATCAGGAAGTGTGTGACTGTGGGATGCATTAAGAGGGTGTCTAAGTGTGGGATGTGTTGAGGTGGTGTGTGACTCTGGGATGCATTGAGAGGGTGTGTGACTGTGGGATACATTGGAAGGGTGTGTGACTGTGGGATGCATTGAGAGGGTGTGTGGCTATGGGATACATTGAGAGGGTGTGTGACTGTGGGCTGCATTTGGAGGGTGTGTGACTTTGGAATGCATTGAGAGGGTGTGTGACTGTGGGAGGCATTGAGAGGGTGTGTGACTGGAATGCATCAGGAAAGTGTGTGACTGTGGGATGCATTAAGAGGGTGTCTAAGTGTGGGATGTGTTGAGGTGGTGTGAGACTCTGGGATGCATTGAGAGGGTGTGTGACTGTGGGATACATTGGAAGGGTGTGTGACTGTGGGATGCATTGAGAGGGTGTGTGGCTATGGGATACATTGAGAGGGTGTGTGACTGTGGGCTGCATTTGGAAGGTGTGTGACTTTAAAATGCATTGAGAGGATGTGTGACTGAGACATGCATTCAGAGAATGTGTGACATTCAGAGGGTGTGTTTGTTTGTTTGTACAACTTTATTTCAACCATTTTTATTATTTACAGGATACAATTTTATACAGATAAAGATTTATATGGTTAAGGGGATCCTCGAAAAGCTCAAAAGAACTTGTAAGAGAGGTAACCCCTTTACAAATTACACAGAAACATAATACAAGTGTGAAAAAGAAAAAAAGAAAAAGAAAAAAGGAATAGAAAAGAGAGTATTACATAGGTACTGTCCGATGATACATCAAACAAACAAAAAACTTGCAGGATTCTATTACAAAGAAGGTAATGTTTTGCTTTACGTTCAAATGAGGATAAGTTTTTAATAAAGATACATGAAATGGGTAGGAAATTCCAATTTGCAATAGCAGAATATTTAACATAATGTTGACTACATGTT
>JAIGNY010003348.1:190000-205000 GCA_020152595.1 Chiridota heheva
ATATGTCAGGAAAACAAAATCTTGTAAGGATAATCACAATTTACCACCTGATGAAAGTTAGAGGGAAAATAATTGAAGTAGGAAAGAGTTAAAGTTTTCTTTAAAATACATTACAAATTGTTTAGAATGTGAGGATAAGGGCACCAACCTTCCATAGTAGATTGAATGCATCAGTCAATTCTAAAAGGATAAGTTTTATATTAATTAAATTAGGCCTAAAAAGTTTTTAAATTAAATATCTCCTAACGAAATAAATATTTTTGAACGGTTTCTTCACCATATTTTTAAAGACCTCTTTCATAAATGGATGAACTTGCTTGACCACTGAACTAATCTTTAAATATTTAAAGTACTGATGAGGCATGCAATAGCGAATGCGGAAGTGACATCACTAGTTTGTATCGTATTTACTGGTGACATTTTAAACACTTATAGGACGAAAGTTGACTGTGATTTAGTATTAAATAAAATTTGAAAACAAAATTCAAATCAGTAAAGAAAAAGATTAACTTTCTATACAATTGTTAAGAGAGTGCATGGGGTGTGACCTCATTTTTTCATTAAAAGTTTATTGACAATAAGAAGCCATGCTTTTATACAAACTTGTTACAATATCTCCTGAACTGTGTAACAGAATAAGATATTACAAATACTATACTCCACAGTTCTTTTTGTATTTTTGCCATATATTATACAAGGTGCCACTGCACTAATACTTTAAGTCTTGCTATAAGTATGGTCAGATCGGTAAGTGAATACACTTTAACTCGGGTATTAGCAGATTACAAAGTGCAATAGTACGGACTAATAGTACGGACGTCACACCATGTACCAAGGAACTACTACACACACAAACACAAAATAGCACCTCAATAAATTTTTCCAAACCAAAATATAAAATTTGTCAAAATATAAACAGTTTTTCCATTTCATGGAAGGCGAAAGAAATTCCGTAGAACAAAACAAGTCGTAACAATCAAAGAACAATAAGGCCGCCAACCTCACGGGGGAAATTGTAGCCGAAAAGTGTTAAGTTTATGACTTTAACTAGTGCAAAACGAGTACTTTGTGGTCGCTCGTCGTTAAGGGGCTCTCTTAGTGTGTGTCGTAATTAGCTTCTCGTATATTATGGAGAAACTTGTGATATCGAAAATAAAGAAGAATTAGGAGGTGATATAAGCGTGAAATTGACATTCTTCTGGGTTACATGATGACTTGACGATTCCGACAAAAAATTTACGAGGTGAAAGAAAAATTGGTCTACGAGATGGGAGGTACAAAACACTCTTGGGCAGTGACAGTGACGAATATCTATTTATAAATGAATTAAGTGATCGTAAGCTTAATTTGTGCGGCTGCAAAATATCATTTTGTGACTATGATACT
This sequence comes from Chiridota heheva, assembly GCA_020152595.1. Taxonomy (NCBI): domain Eukaryota; kingdom Metazoa; phylum Echinodermata; class Holothuroidea; order Apodida; family Chiridotidae; genus Chiridota; species Chiridota heheva. The sequence continues at coordinate 191,387 of JAIGNY010003348.1, forward strand.
GTTTAAAAGTATATGCATATAAAATATTCAATGAAGAATAGTAAAGCAGCGATCATGATAAAGAGCCACATGTGTTTCCACATTTGTATGGTTGTTTACGAATCAAAACGTCATCTGTTGCTTAGTGACGTCAGAATTCTTATATCTTTAGAAATATGACGTTTAAGCTGAAAGGATTAGTTCAGTGGTCAAAGATGTTCATCTTATATGAACGAGGACTTCAAAAGAAACGAAATGATGAAGAAAGCATTTAAAACTCTTATTCCGTTAAGGAGATAATCAAGTTTAAAGTTTGGTATCATTTCTGTAAACATGACTGAAATCAAACTAGTTGTGACGTCACAGCCTCAGATTCCTCAAAGTCTTTTTATACTTCAAAAAAAGTTAATTTAATTTGTTCACTATTTAAATTATTTTCCAGCAAACTTTCTTCAGGTGGTATATTATAAAATTCAGTTGTATTACTTTTTTGACATATCCCATGGTTTATAAGCCACAATATCGCTGGACAAAATATAATAGAATACATCAAGACTTTGAGGAATCTGAGGCTATGACATTACAACTAGTCTGACTTCAGTCGCTTCTATACAAATGATACCAAACTATAAACTTGAATGTTTCCTTAACGAAATAAGATTTTTTAATGCTTTCTTCACTAATTTGTTATTTTGAAGTCCTCTTTCATATAAGATGGACTTGCTTGATCTGAACTAATTCTTTAATCAATTCTTATCCTTTCATGAATTATATTATAAAAGCCTCCGTCGACTTCTTCACCATAATACTGATATCAATAAAAACGTATAGATTTTACTAATACCACATTATTTCGTGACTTCTTCAAAATATCCAAATAAAAACGTTCCCTACGTCACGTTTCATGCTCGATATTCGTATCATGTTTAAAACTGCATAATGTTATGGCCCACAAATAAAACAATATGATTTATTACTCTTTGAGTCACTGTCTACCTGTATAGTCAAACGCAAGTCACTTCATTACTTTAGAATGATTAAAATATGAAACGAACGGTCGGTTCTTAACCTCATCATCCATGGTTCTCCGTCAGCACCGTGCCGTGAAACAGGTCTATAAGAATCCAATATGTAAATCAACTGAACCATGCATGTCCCAATTTAAAGGGAGATATAGTACAATACAATTAGTGGTTTGGTCAACGACTCATAATTCATTTAGATATTTACGTTGTATTTGTGTTTTAGTCACACACACACTTTACCGCCGATTGTCGAGTAGTTCAAAATACATCATCTTTTGATGACTTCGGCATGCAGATATGACGTCAGAACGCCACTCGTTTTCGATAATATTCAAATCATGACATCTTGAGTTGAATATTAAATGTGTTTCTTAAAATACATTAACAATTGTTAAGAATGTGAGGATATGGGTGCCAACCTTTCATAGTAGACTTACTACACCAGTCATTTCTGGAAAGACAGAGCTTCAAACTTAAATATCTTCTTAACGGAATACGATTTTTGAACGGTTTCTTCACCATTTTGTTTCATTTAAAGTCTTCTTTCAAATAAATTGAATTTGCTTGACCCCTGAATTTATCCTTTAAGAATTTCAGCTGTAGCAGACAGGCAAAGGTGCTTTTATGATACTTTTTATATTGCAAAGAATTTGGTCCGTTCCATCGTCAGATTTTAAAGTAACTACGTAACACGAGATTAAGAGAATGGAAATTAGAAGGCTAAATTATTCTTTCCAATTTCCATTAGTCATGCAGTTATAATCAAAAACAGATTTTTGGTACAAATACTGCTGCGTATTAGGAAATGAAAAAATTATAATGAGCTTTACGTCCAAATATTAATTTATCATTTTATTGAAATATGTAAAAAAATATATAAATCTAAATTTATTTATTCATTTTAAAGGTAATTATTCTATGTTTGTTTATCTGTATTTAATTCTAAACACAATGATGAATAAGTCTTATTAGAATATTCTATAATTTAAATTCATATCGTTCTGCAAGAACGGTTGATTTCAATTTATATATATTGTCTTGTAAAAAATAATTCTCCATCGATATACAAGGTTAGAAATTAAATAGATAATAATTCGTGAATATTGCCTCTGAATTATATGTTAGTGAATCAGACGTACAACCATTGATCACGTGCCACTTAAAGGATTAGTTCAGGTCATGCAAGTCCATCTTACATGAAAGAAGACTTCAAAAGAAACAAAATGGCGAGGAAAGTTTTGGCATCATTTGTGTAGAAATAACAGTCTAGTTGTAACATCACTGCCTCAGATTCCTCAAATTCTTTTTGTGTTCTATCTTTTTTTGTCGTTCGATTTTGTGGCTTAAAAACCATTGGATATATGTCACGAAAGTAGTAAAAGAGAATCTTTTAACGATAATTATAATCTATTACCTGAAGAGTGTTTGAGGGAAAATAATTGAAATAAGAAAAAAAAAGTGAAATACATTTTCTTTAAAATACATTTACAGTTGTTAAGAATTTGATGTCAGGATAAGGCAGTAAGGGCGCCAACCTTCGATAGTAGACTTACACCAGTCATTTGCACAAAGATAAGTCAGAGTTTTAAACTTGGATATCTCCTTAACGGAATATATTTTTTGAACGATTTCTTCACCAATTTGTTTCTTTTAAAGTCCTCTTTCATATTAAGATAAACTTGAACTAATACTTAAATTATACCACTTGTATAATGCTCGACTTCCTCCGAATTTAGCAGGCAGTGCATTCCAAGTATTCTTCACCGAATATATTACTTTAAAAACACTTCACTTGAGGTGAATTTTTATCCCCTTGAAATTCTCATTTTCCATCAGCGCACGGTAAAACAGTAACTGTATATTTCTCATGGGTAAAATGGACGTGAAATAGATTAAAGGTGTACCCCTAATAAATAATTCTTGTTTATGTCCGTTGTCACCTTAAACAGATGGGTACTGATCAGGCTGAGGGGTTCCGAGTTTGAAATTAGTATAGCAATTACATGGAGAAATTGTGTACAGGGAATTAATTGTCAATCTTTACAACACGGTCCCCTGGTAGTGTTATGGGAAGCCCAACGGTTTGTTACATATGGAGGGCGTTGTATAACTCTCTGTTAAAAAATATGATGAGTAACTAAGAAAGTACTTCTTAAAATTATGCTTGTCTCAAAGTGACACACTAGTAATTTTAAATGATTGCTTAAGCGGCCATGCATTTTCACACTTTTTGGTACTTATTGATTCATTATTCCGTGTGCATGTATTTATTTGAAAAGTAATTGCCTCGTTCTAAGATATTAGAAGCATTTTATTATTGAGATGCATGGGTACAACATACACTTTACAAGAACATGCTTTGCCAATCTACTCATGCTATCATGCATGCATCTTACACTCTAAATAAACGAAAACAATCTTTTACTTTTTTTAGAAATGCGAAAATATTGTCTTCGACTGTTCGATATGCAAATATAACATCAGACTACAATAAAAGGTCATATTTCAACACACTGATCAGCTCTTTGAAATGTAACAACTCCTATGTAAACTGATAAACGGAATAACATGCTTCTTTCACCAATTCGTTCCTTTAACAGTCAGACAGTCTTTTATCTGTTTATCATATCAATGAAAATGAAAATCCACGGGAATATCAGTCTACTCTAAGGCATAAATCACAAAGTTTTCGTTTCGTGGCGGTCCGATAATACGGTGAATTTTTTATAAAGAATTTGTTACAGTTATATTGTTATAACCGGTCTTCTTTGTCAGTTTGCGGCATAAACTGATAAAGAGACATGCCATCTTTTACTGTTGTCGAAATGTGATTTATTCAAGAAGTTTGCGCTTAGGTCACAATGCAAGGTTTCATAGGTGTAACTGTATTCACCAGATCGGATTGATTTATTATTGATGAGAATAATAATTTTTCTCATTTTGTAAGTGGAACAATTGTTTTCTGGACATAATTAAACGATTAGAACCTATGCTGGATTGATAAGTTAAGTCCTGTTTGAACACGATCTGTTTATCAGTTGATGATCTCGTTCACTTAACCTGTTAACGCACAAAAAGTAAATACAGCTTTTGTGATGAAAACAGGCTTTTGTTTGTTGAAAAGCGTTGTTCGTAATCATCAAATTACAAGACAACTTTAATTTCACCACTTAAAGGAGCACTAGACCAAAAAGTAAGGGTGCTTGTTTTTGCGAATTTCACAGATATATCATCCACAAAAGATCGATAAACTTCATGCATCCATAGCACACAGACGACGTAGGGTCAAAGGTTACTTGAATATTCATATTAACCAGAAATTTGCTATACCGTTGCGTGCTAGATAAGCATTTGATTTTTAGAAGATGCCCTAAAAATACGCCCTCTCTTTTTAGTCTGGTGCTCTTTATCAGTATTTGCCCTATTCCATAACTCTAAATAAATGTCTGAATTTTCCACTCTGCTGAAAAATGTTTTGCCATTTTGCGACTAGTTATTTTTATTTACCCGCTTCTAAAAATATTATCAGTCATCTCATTTCCCCCTGCCTGCCTGACAAACTTACAATAAACAGACACTGAACGCTTAGCATTTTATGGTGTAATAATATACATATTTCATATTACACAGAAAATTACATAAATGAATATATAATTGTACAAGGAAAACAAGTCAAATGGCTGAATGGATTATGTTCTGAATTAAATATCTAAATTTATGCATGACTGTGTTAATAAAGTTAAATTGTTTTTTTGTTTTTTTGTTTACATAGAAATAAAATGAGATATGAACGGGAAGGATTAGTTCAGGAATCACACAGGTCTATCTGATATGAAAGAGGATTTCAAAAGAAACAAAACAGTGAAGAAAACACTCAAAAATCTTAATCCGTTAAAGAGATATTTAAGTTTAAAGTTTGGCATCATTTGTATTAAAAACGACTGAAATCAGACCAGTTCAATGCATGTAGTTGTAGGCCCTAGGCCTAGTGTGCACGTTAAACTGTTATTTTCTATGAACGGAACATTGTATGTTCGTTGGGGTTCACATTCCATCAGCGGAAACATTAAAATATTTGTGCACATGTGAAACACAAAAATAGGACTGAAATTGGCAAAAATCGTTCAAATTTGAAAACGTTGATGTTCAATGCCTAATGGTATAAAGTGCTGTTGACCTCACTGCACAAAATGCGAAAATAGTATCGAGAACTTTCGGCAGCAAATCCCTTGTTATCTGTAAATGAGACAACTAGTTTTGCATATCGGAAAATTTGTGTGAATGGAGAGAATACAGTTTATACAAAGTTTTCTGTTTGGTATGGAATTTCCTAACCAAATTACGCTACCATTTAAGTCTCAGTGAAGTGCTTATTTGTGTATGTAGGCCCCTATATACTGTTGATTATTGTGTGAAATTGTATTTTTAATGGGCTTGACCCATACGTTAGTAAATTGTGCAGACGATTAGGATTCCCGGGAATTTGATTGGTCCATTATGGTCACGTGAATTTCGGCCATGTGACATTATTTAAATGATATTTACGGAAATAACCAATTCCAATATGAAAAGGTCTACAGTGAAAAGAAAAGAAGAAAAAATTGTCGAAAATAAATAAAACAAAACATACACTAAAATTTATCAGGGCCGTTAGGGTTACAGGTTGCCAGGTAAATACAGCTAGCTTGGCGTGCGTATTTCATTTTGTTAGAAATTTTCACAAACAGATTATCCCTGAACTCAGTGAGCTGATGCAGAGTAGGGAGGTTTCTTTATTTAACCGAGAAATGTCAGAATGTGACATGTCATTCAGGAGTAAGCTTGTCCAAGCCATTCACGTAATCCTTCTCTACTTTGTCAGTCAGTTAAACAAAGAAATATTTTAATTTTCTGGTTACATTTTGATTAAGTAAAACCAATGTCTTACCAGATAATAGCAAAGACGGATCTGTAAACGCTGATTAAAGTCATAATGCTAGATGGTTAAAAAGACATACAGAAAAGAAAGGGGGAAACAATGAAAATAGAGATAACTTCATTTGCTTGAAACAATTTGAAGTAAAATATAACATGTTTAAGTAATTTTATAACATTTAAATGAATGGAGATTTGCACAAAATAAACGGGTAACACGCGTTTTAAACAAAATAAATGTTAGAATATGTTCAGTTTTATCTCTTTTCGACATTTTTTATTTTTTTCTTTAATAGAAAACTCAATTTTTCAACCGCTAACAGGCTAAGCCTGCCACAGAAATAACAGTATAGAAACACACGCAAGAAACGTACAACGTAACCATAACAAGAAGGTTGGAGGAGGCATGTGTTTATTTATGTTTGCCCAAGGGCTCATGTTTAGTTGACGAAAATGATCATCGGTGAAATAAAAATGACAATTAAACCTAAATGGAAATAAACAAAAGAGAGCATAATTCGTGGATAGCTGGATTCGAACCTTTCTAAGATGATGATATTCTGAGAAAGAAGTACAATGGTAATATGCATGGCTCTTTCAATGGATTCATCAGGCTTGAAGTTGTGGTGTCGTTGAGAAGTGTATATACAAACTTAGGAGATGCATTGGAATTTTGATTGAAATGCACTGCAGGAGGAATTGCACGCTTGAAAAATGGATACAAAATGTAAACCAAATATTTCTTCGTGTTCACGAAAAGGTCAGAACAGTGATTCCCCTACCTGTATAGCTGTATACAGGTATAGTGTACAATCAGGTCTAGGACAGAGTTTTTGTCTATATTTTTGAAGAAGATGAACTTCGGGGAATGTATTAGTATGTTAATTTTAAATGTATCACTTACACGAGAAGCATGTTGACCCGACAGACGTGACTGGAAGTGAAGTCCCAATAAACTTCAAATTTATTTTAAATTTGGATTTTGAAATTCATTGTATATATTTTTTTTATCTTATTTTTCTCAAAGAAATTCTAAGAAGGGTAAAATTGTTGAAAAAGGTTGGAGAAGCTGCCAAACCAAAAAAAAAAAAAAAACTGCGAAAAAAGGAGAAAATTGACAAACTGAAAAGTTTTACTTTTTACCAAATTTTCCCATATTGCCAATTTCCGGTGAAGAGGTCGTTGTCCCCTGCCCCTAACTGTTACAATTACTAGTAGAAAATATCAGGGGCTGCAAGAATCATTAAAGTGAAAAAATTCAACAGAATTAGATTCACATTATTCAATACTGAAGCTTAAAGGATTAGCTCAGTGGTCAAGTAAGTTCATCTTATTTGAAAAAAGACTTTGAAAAAAACAGAATGGTGAAGAAACCGTTCACAAATCTTTTTCTGTTAAGAAGATTTTAAAGTTCAAAGCTCTGTATTATCTTTCTAGAAATGACTGGTGTAGTAAGTCTACTATGGAAGGTTGGCACCCATATCCTCACCACCTTTATGTCCTCACATTCTTAACAATTATTAATGTATTGTGTATTGTAAAGAAAATTGATTAAGCTTTTCCCTATTTCATTTATTTTCTCTCAAACTTTTTTCAGGTGGTAAATTATTATTATTCTTACAAAATTAGGTTTTACTACTTTCTTGACATATCCAATGGTCTTTAAACCACAATATGGCAAGTCAAATTATAGAATACATCAAGACTTTGAAGAATCTGAGGCAGTGACATCACAACTAGTCTGATTTCAGTCGTTTCAACACAAATAATACCAACTTTAAAACTGAAATATCTCCTTAACGGAATAAGATTTTGCAATGCTTTTTTCACCATTTTGTTTCTTTAAAGTCCTATTTCATATAAGATGGACATGGTTGACCTCTGAACTAATCCTTTAAAGGAGTCAGATAGTCTGGTTTTTTCTCCATTTAATATGATAGAAATACAAATTATAAGTCATCTGAAGAAATTTGGCATCGTACAAAACAATTTAGCATATAGGTTTTCATGTATTCAAATATCAATTCTGTCAATATACACTTACATGGGAGCGGCCATTTTGTCCATACGTCCTCTACACCCAATACAGATTAGAATAGTTATGTAATTCTTTATAATCTATTTCCTAAGGTATCATTTTTCCATTGCGTGGATCTATGAATGTTTATTTGTAGGCCTATGTGGTATTAATGATTAAAGCCCTTAGAACATGCATGTCAAAGCATTTTGGAAAGAAAATTTTAAAGAGAATTGTATGCCAGCACAATAGGGTACATTATGTCATCACTGGCATGATTTCAACACGAAATTAGACAAAATTACAGCGTCTATGTTACAAATTTAAACTTGGATAACCTTAGAGTGAAATAAGATTTCATAATTGTTTTTTTGGTTATTTTTCGATTGTCTATCATATATCAAACTAGAATATTTGACTTTACGTCTCTTTTGAAAATCTATCTTAAGTCAAATGCAAATTCTTCTTTGAAAGTCTCCGAGCAAAAACTTTGTTTGAACAACTTAATTACGTTTCTTAATGGAATTGAACAATGTCCTGCCGAACCTAAATCAAAGTGATTGATTGAAGGTCCCATTCGTGAGTTCGTTGATCGGATAAGAAGACAGAATGCATAAACAATTTAGGCCAAATAAACTGAAAGATGTGAATTGTAAAAGGTCTTCCTTCATATAAGATGTGGACTTGCCTGACCAATGAACTTATCCTGTAAATAACGTTAATTTCATCAAGTAAATATTGAAATAGTTCAGCATTTCAAAATCAGGAAACGATATAATCAGGACAATGGGGCATTTATACATTCGATTTTAATTTTTTGAGAACACGATTCTTACTGACTGACTGATATGAACTAACTGACTAACAAGATAGAATTATGACTAATTGCACTTAGTATCTTATTTTTATGTTATCAAGATGAAATTAAGTGATACAAAACATGGAATATAAGACCTTTTATTTTATTTCTTTGATATTGAACATTTATCAAATGTTCCTGTTTTTTACCCCATTGCATGTGGAATAATGCATGAAATCTACTCATATACTCCCCCGTAAAGCTCAGATTAAGAGCTGTTAGAGGACGCTGTTTGAATAACAAAATGTTTCGAATCGAATTATGACACATTTCAGAACAGCATAATGAAAATCATCAGATCATATTGGTCAAATTTAACTACTCTTATTTTTTACCGTTTAGGATGGGAAAGGGGGAGGGGGGGGGGGGGTGAAAAACATTAAGTTGACATAAGGAAATTCATAAATTTTCCTGTTGTGGTTTCACAAAATTTTAATAAAATTTGCGAGACTTATCATAAAAGCCTAAATTTTCGGAAAATTAAAAATGCCTTAAAATAGTCCATTCCCGTGCTGTGGATATTCGAAGGCAGTAATCAACGCAGCAATGTTCGGTGGCGGGCTAGATCAGTTTGTCCAGCATGACTGCATGACGTTTTAAGGCTAAATTGGAAAAATTGTTGATCATAATTTGGAAAAATCGTAAATGGCCGAGGGGTAAATTGTATATAGGACTGAAGCATACACGACAACTTTAAAAGAGAAGATATATCGTTTCCAAAGACTGAAGCCTTATCAAAAAGACTTTCACCGTTACAAGATTGGACGATATCTAAATTGAACTAAAATCATATATCAGAAAATATCCACAAAAACTACTACACTCAAAATTTAGAGAATGTATAATGTAGTCAAGTAGTTGTCCGTAGACCTTTAAGTTATAATGCATGCATGCACACAAATTGAATGTCTTTGGGGATTCTACATTCACCATGTAATAAACTTCAAGTCGGCCTTAAAGGATTAGTTCAGTGGTCAAGTAAGTTTATATCGTATATGAAAGAGGTCTCCAAAGGCCATCAGTCGTGAATAAAATGTGGTGGTGTACACTTTATTCCAAAACGATTATGAGTGGCTTATCAATTTAAGTGCACATTGAAGCATTGTGTTTCGACCAATCAAAACACAGGAATTGAAATATATTTCCCTCCGCGTTATATAGACGATAACTGGCCTTTAAAAGAGAAAAAAGGGTGAAGAAACCATTCAAAAATCTTATTCAGTTAAAGGAGAATGTTTAGAGCTCTGTCTTACCTCTGTAAAAATGGCTGGTGTAGTAAGTCTACTGTAGAAGGTTGACCCTTCTCACCCTCACATTCTCATTCTTAACGTATTTGAAAGATATCTTATGTAACTTTTTTATTATCTGAATTATTCTTCAGATGGTAAATTATAATTACACTTACTAGATTCTGTTTTCTACTTTCCTGATATATCCAATGGTTTTTAAGCAACAAAATCGCAGGACAAAAAATGATAGATTACATAAAACGCTGAGAAATCTGAGGTTGTGACGTCACAACTAGTCGTTTTACACAAATGATATATCAAACTTTAAACTAGTAAATATCTTCATAATGGAATAAGATTTGTTAATGCTTTCTAGCCTTTCTTCAACATTTTCTTTCTTTTAACTCCTCTTCTTATAAGACAGGATATCTGGAACACTGCACTAATCCTTTACAATTCACTCACCTAAAAATGAATTCATTTCAGTTATATAATGAAATGGAAGAGAAAAAAAATAATGTCTATAATTAAATTAGAGAACACAAAAATTGTGTCAAATACTAGGTCTAGAAATACAATGTAAATTTTGAGGATGTTTATTAAAACATGTTGTGCATGACTGTAAGCTAAAAAAAATGACAACTTTGGAAGCTTAGACAAATTATTTTCTGAAATCTGAAGGTTTGATCCTAAAAGGTTCAAATTGTTCCTGAAGGATTTGGGCGAATTTATATCGGAACACATCCTGACATGAGACTTAGTGGGACTGGTTCTTTTCCCCGGTACCCTCCCGTGGGTCCACCCCTTACTAAAAATTATATAACACTCCATTTGCAGGAATGTTTAAGGAGACAATAAACTCATTTGTACAGACAAAAGGACTTGATTCCATTTCGTTGATCGTGTTTATTCTTCCAGTCTCGAAGACAGATTATAATTAAAAATTGTATAGAGATGTATCAGCAACAATTATTTTTTACCTGGAGTACAAGCAAGGGTGTTTTGTCCGAATTATAAAGACTGTTATTCTTGGTAAATTTTTCCCGATATTCGTTACGCTTAAATGAATATGATCTATAGATATGCATAGTTTTATCATTTTTAATTCAACTTGGAATTGCTTTGACAGAAATACAATAAAAGATACAAAAATGTATTATGTATAGACATTTTAACCTGATAAAACTCTATTAGGAAGATTTAGAACTCAGCTTCTCAAGGCCAGCGCCCTGCTGGAAAGTCGCGAACTTTTATTTGTTATTTGCAAACTCTCTGTCAATAATGAAATAGACCTCCCAAACGACGACGACGACGAAGGAACACAAAATTATAATAGCAGGGTGCTACCTGCGCAAATCAAGGATAGCAAATGCCGCACTTCTTTTTTTTTTTCAAACTTAAAATTGTTTTCGGTTTATCTCACAATAATTAAGATGAGAAATTGAATATTACATAACTGCAACCCGAGGTGTCAGTCATTCTAACCAGAGAGGTGTTATTCAAATAAAAAGTCCCTGTTTCACGAACATTTTTTCGACCAAATTGACAGCTCCCTTGTTTGACCAGTGACCATCTTACTTATACAAGTGATAGCAGATTCAACCACAACTCTGCAATGTTTGAAAACATCGAAGATTTCGATTACAGGACTATTGACTCAGGGATGGACTCTATATAAATGAATTAGTCCTGATCGCGCATTGCACTATATATGATACCTTGAGAAGAATCAGCACCACACAAACAAAAGAATTGGTTAGTTGTGACAGAACTTTCAAAACAGTTAAAGCAGTTCCATGCTTTGAAAAGGCGTAAAGCAATCCCCCTCCCCCCCCCCCACCCCACCTCCCTTTCTCTCTCCCCACAACACACACTCACTTTTTCAGGAATTCCAGATTGGTCCACCGCTTTTCGGGCAAAAAGCAATTTTACTTTGTAGCAAAATGACTACAAAAGTATTAAGAACTAAAAATAAAAAGCCTGGCCAAGTTTTGGTTATGCTGACTTTCTAGAAGAGGCAGATGAAAACACTCGAGCCTTCAAGAGTGAGCAATACCACAAAATAGCCTATACCATTGCTCCAAAACCTATTTGAAAAACTTGTTACCTGTCCTCTTTAGTAAGTGAGTAGAATTTGCACTTATGAATAACTATCAAATGGCTAGAAAATTTCTTATAATTTTGTGTGTGACGTTGTGACCGTCACAAAAATTATTAGTGAAAAAGTTCGGTCCTAAATGTAGCCTCATAATATGTGAGAAAAGGCCTCAGTGCTTGGTCGGACAGTTCGAGGGAAAAGACATTTTGGCAGCGGCGTAGCTAAATATTTTGGCGGAGGGGGCAAACTAAAAAGTTCCGAATCCAGCCGCCTCCCCTCCCCCTCCTTCCCCATACCGAATTTTTTTAGGAAAAGTCCAAAAATAGACATAATTTATCAATTTTTGGATATGATATAATTTACTATTTTCGAAAATTTGTGAACCTTTTTCTCAAAATGGCATCGGGTAGGTACAACTAAAGTCTCAGAGTCTATTCTGATTGCTTGCATTGTGAATTCCCCATCTTTACCTTCACATGCGATGGAGACGCCATCTTGACCGTGCATCTGGAGCTACTAATTTTCCAACTTATTTTGCGTAGGTCTGGCGGTTGAATAATCTTTAATCGACCGACAAAATCAAAGTCTTAACATACAAGTGATTCACGGTGAAGTTGTATTATGACAAAACACCTCCTCACACTTGATGACTGACAAACTTAATAGCAAATCAATGATGTAGGCGTATTACAGTGTTAAGGCTCTGATCGAAAGTTATTTGTCTTGCTTTTACCGGGTTCCATTAACAAGTTAGGGTGTTGTCATTTTAAACCAAACCTTGTCACTAACTAAGACAGGAGGTACCACATTGGGGACTATTAGATTATAAGTATAAACCCTAAACAGTGACCCTTCTGCGTGGAATTACGGTTCAACATCGAATCGAGCTTTTAACTGAGCGGATCGGAATTAAATAATAAAACCAAAATAATTAACTTCGAAAAAATCAAAATAGGGCCTATTTTCAGTTTTGAATAAAAAAGAAACAAAGAATGATCTTACCGTTCTCATCAATGTTTGGAGATACTGCGCTCGGCATACTATGAGGAGGCGAATCTAACCACGTGTCTGCCGCAGTAGACAGAGACACTACGCTGGTTTCCATGGCAAGATTGTGTGAAAATACACGAATAAAAATAATCTTTACCCTGAATAACAAAACTTAAATTTCCGCGGATAAAAATGTTTAAAAAACCCAAAGCAAATAGTATCTTTATGTACAATAACAATTCTGATTACTCTTTCAAAACAATGAATCCATGTCTTAGAAACTCGAAATCGTTGTTTTGCTAATATCAACCGGCAATCTTTAGGGAAACTCCACGGCCTTACTACAACGAAGCTATGAGTGTCCACTTACGATCGGGGGAAAGCCAGGTAAGACACAGCCAGACTGCGTGTCGCCAAAGAAGTTTATGCCCTGCTTCCGACCAATCACAAACAGCGTCAGAATACAAGGTTATTTGCATACAAATATATTTATAGCCCCGTCT
>JAIGNY010003348.1:210000-225000 GCA_020152595.1 Chiridota heheva
ATAGTTATGTTGGCAAAACTTTGGTTGTTTTATTCTACCCTGAATATTCTGCAGGACAAATGTGTCTCTCTGTCCCATGTATTAAATGTTATTGGTGAGAAATACCATATATTTTTTGTATAATGAAAACTAACCAGTATACTCCACAATTTTTATCAGTTACTGTTTATACGTTCAGTAAGTCCGAGTTGAGCCAGCAAATCGTATATTTTATACACCTGGAAGTTATTTGCGCATATCTGGAACTTATTTAATCCATATGGAACGTATTTCTGATCATATGGTACTGATTGGAAAACGCCTGTGGTTTATCTTGCTTACAGGTGGTAAAAAGTCACATCGACCAAAGAAGATCACTTACCCTTCCTCAGTGTTAATATATTCTTTTGCATAACACCCGTGCGCCCCTCTCCCTCCCCCTTCCCCTCCTCCTTTCCCGCAATCACGTGATTTACACATCATGTCATAAACCCTATGTCACAACTTCTTGCACGAGTCTAATATATTAATCTTTTTTTTTTTTTTCATTTTTTTCATGATCTTAATTAATTTGTAAACCTTATAATTTGCGGAAAGCGCCGATCATTGGGACGTATACGCTCACCACATGCTTGATGGTATAATTTAACCGCAAAACCGATTTTAAACATGTTAAATGGACCATTTTAATATAACAATTAAACGAAACTTCAAATGAAATTTAAGTTGAAGTTTTATCATAATTCTATATACCGACTTGCATATACAAGGAATTCCAGAGTATATAAAAGATGAGGCGGTAAAATGCATTAATATTAGATTGGTTGTATGAGGAGAGGTATAGCATTTAATGATCCGATGATGATTATTTTAACCCTTTTTTTCTGATTCCTTAATGGTCTATGGACAGGTCAGTACAAAAGGTTTCTAAAACAATGAGAATACCATGTGCAGTTTTAAAGTTATGAGTAATCAAAGTTTGATTTTTTTTTTTTTTTAAATATAGGCCTATTAAAAAGAATGTGATGCATGAAGAGAAAAACACCTCAAAATGCTTATTTTTCTTTACATTAATTCCCTTAATTTCAGGCCTTGAAAATGTTCAAAATGCCTTCTCCAGCTTGAGGTTGGTTGGGGAATATATGGTACAGATCAAAATCAGCAATTATTTGAATTATTTTTACGCTTTCAAAGAGATATGACAAAGGATAAATATATTGAAAAACGATTTTATACAAAATATATAAGAAATAGAGACTTTGTCTCGTTCATCACAAGAGTAGCACAAAAATGTGTATAATTGCACAAAAATCTTCAAAAAACTGTAAAACAACCAGCTTCTAACCGATTTTTATGAAAGTTTTGCTTTCTTCATGCTTAAAGTGGATTTTAAATCCTTTAAGCAAAATTGCCTCTACCTATCCATATACCTTTAGTTGGAAAAAAATAAAATTGTTTTAATGAAAATAGTACGAGTTTGTTTTTAAGGGTTTTTTTTAAATCAAAATCGGCTTAATTGTATAAGAAAATATGCTGTAAATTTAAAAAATAGTACAAAAATCCTCAAATTTTTAATTTTATTTCAAGGCCGTATTATAATAAATCATGCAAATTCTATGTAAAATTTATGACATTTTGAAAAAAACCTTTACATGAACAGATACATTTTCTTAATTAAAGATTAAATGTTAAGGCGGAGTCACGGTTAATATGCGTATTGAATGCACGGGGCAAAGGACTTTGACACGAGTAGAATGACTCGACTTTAGGAGGGCCATTCGCGAATCTGCAAATATTTATTGAAATATTTCATAGATATTTTGTATTGAAAAATCTTATTCCATTGAGAAATATGGTTTGTCTGTTTGTAGAAATGATTGAAATTAGACTGGTGATGACATTATATCCTTACACTTTCTGAAGTTCTCATTCTATTTTACTTCAAATATTCTAATTTTTACAAATATAGGGAAATTAAAGAGCAGTATTACTACCGTCTGATTATGACCAAATAACTTAAACAGTGGAGTAATCTTTCAATTAGACCTACTTTTATTTATTGACTATTGTGACCTAAATTTTCCATATGTATTCATTTGATGTTTGTAAACGTTTGGAAGACACATTATACGACATGAACTGATGACTGATGTGTGACTGAAAAATTAGGAAAAAATGTTGAGTAACTATCTGCTGGCCATAAACCCAATGTTGCATTGCACGAGGTGTAAACTCACAAACTCATTTTGTTCAGCAATTATTTAATTCATTCATTAAACAGTTAAATTAGCAATTAACGAGAGTTATTCATGTATAATTATATACCTTTATATTGTACGCTTACCATTGACAGATTGAATACACGGAAGGTTAAACATATCCATGTATCTTTAAATTCTCGACGAAATATTTCAATACTCTCGGGTTAATTTGATTGCATTTTCATATTCAATAAATGTTCATTTCTTTGAAACTTTAAAGAACTGAAGAAAGAACGGAAAATTAGATGGACGGAAGATACAAAGTATCGCAAGGGAAATTGCCAATTTTTGACCAATCAGCATCAGGGTTGGCTGGTTGGGCGGTTCAATCTCGGCTTCAGCACCGTTTTAGACCAAAATGCAACTGAAAATATTAAGTTTCGGATAATGTTCATTGATAGGTCGAGAGAAGCTAATGGATGTAAAATTAAAAGTAGGTTATTCTCGTTGACCTTTGTTAGCCTGCCGAACACTGGAGGTACGGAACTATTTATTTGCCCCATCAAAATTTGTCACAAAAGCATCAAATTCGGGGTATTTTTTGTACCAAAAAATGATGAAAGGAACGTTTGGGAATTTTTGCGATATTTTATGAAAAGTAAAATTTAATGAGGGTAAATTCACCAGGGGTTCTGAGGGATTGGCCCCTGTGTGTGTGTGGGGTGGGGGGGGGTGGATGGGGGGGGGGGGGTCCGAAGTCAATAAGTAGTACCGTAGTAAATATGTTCTAATCAGACATTATTTTCCACTATTGTCGCATGATAAAATAGTCTGAGACTCCAAAACACTTATTTCTGAAGGTGATTTTAACCGAATTATGTATTACTGTCGAGACATATTACTTTTATCATGCATGTCGCGTGCTTGTTCCTTCATAAATGGAAGTCCTTAAAAAAAAAAAAAAAAAAAACTACGCAGCCTTTTTGCAGGGGTTCTCATTTTGATCTGCGGATTAATATTAATTAGTACCGTGCTACCTTAAAAGACTATTTTCAATAAGAGAACTTGATAGTCTTCGTGGACGATTTCTGCGGTGCGTAGAAAGGCTTCAATTTTTTTAGTGAGTCTCTGTGAACATATAGTGGTCACAAATAGTGGTCATCTATAGCGATGATCATCTATAGTAGTAGTCATCTATAGTGGTGGTCATCTATAGTGATGGTCATCTATAGTAGTAGTCATATATAGTTGTGGTCATCTAAAGGGGTGGTTATCTATAGTAGTGGTCATCTATAGTGGAGGTCATCTGTAGTGATGGTCATCTATTTTCAAAGTCATCAAAATATCATCAAATTCAGTCACAAGTTGACCGTTTATTTTTCCCTTTAATAATTCACAAAAAAATGTGCCAGTTTGTAATATCATTAATTCAATGACTTTCCAATTTCTAATGTAATCAAAATAATCTGTTATTACAGGTCATAGCCTATATCGGAGAGAAAAATTACAATACAGGCCAACGTTTCTGATTGGTTGAAATATTTACTCAATAACTGACAAGCCAATCAATGAACGCCGCGTGTGTGACGTTACTAGTATGATCGGACTTACTGGTGAGAGGTCAAGCAATCTTCTTAAGGCGAGATTTCTCTTTCAGTTTAAACAAATTGTCTTCTCTTTTTATGTGAAAATAAATAATGATAAGTTTATGGACAAACAATAACTTCATCAGTTTATGAAATACTAAAAAGAAATAAGCCTTCCTTTATGCAGCTTTAAGTGAACTGCAGCATCTACAATAAATAATCTTGTTAAGTTTTCTTTAAGATCTGTTTGATTATTAAGCTCCAAGAGTGTTTATTTTTTAATGAGTTAATGTCATACTTGCAGATTAAAGACTATTTCGTCAGGCTATATGTATTTCTTGAAAATTAATTGCCTTTTCTAAAATATTGGAAACATTTGTTTCTTAATCATTGAGATGAAACATAACATGCACACAACAACCTATATACTCTCCCATACCGTGACAGTTTTAATTATCAGGAAATTTGGCCAATTTTCAGGAAATTTGAAGCATGCAGCCGGGAAGGTGAATTCCCATCGGGAGCGGGGGAGTTTGCGCCCATCCCATGCCTCTGTCTTGAATCCTCACACTGTTTACTGCATCGGTCACTTTTTAACGCAGTGGTGAACTTCTTTGAAACCCATAACTCCAAAAAGAAAATAAGATATCAACATAGTTTTTTCCACCAAATTCTTTCTTTATACTTGTTCTCTATCAGAAAAGAAACCTTCCAATTTTAAGTGTTTTTTTTTTTTTTTGTGAAGACAAATTAGTCCAAATTGTCATGATCTAGATGCACTTCCCTGTGAAATCAGTTGTGCTACCTGGGGTGGAACGGATGCACACCCCACAGGGGAGTTCATTTGCTTCAGCAAACTAACCACGTACTCCTGAAGTTGTCGGCAGGGAGTTCTGAGACGTATACAATGGTCACTTCTTGTTCAGTTGTTTTCCTTTTGGTAAAGTTATATCTGTTTCTTTTTAAACTGTTAAAAGTGGTCAGTTTTGAAGGAAATTTGATAAATAATGCTAAGAAAATTGAAGTTAATTGTATCAATATTTGTCACAACTTGGGCCGACGCGAAATCATAAGATTTGTAATCTAGTTCATTATTCAGACTGTTCAAAAGAAAACAAGAGTTTAATTTGATGATCATGATAAAACTAATTATTTTTTGGTAAGGAATCTGAAAAGAAGAAAAAGATTGCTGGCATCTATTTGCATTGGAATAGGATGGTACCGCAGATGCGTATTTGCGAATTAGAAACATATGGGCTGTTCAGCGCATGTTTCTTGGAAACAAATCATGGGTTCTTAAATGTTGAACATACATGTAAATGTATTTCGACCATGCACCTACAAATATAATCAGCCAAGTTTTGATTTTCTATCCATTTATTTCTTTCATTTGTTGTTCAATTGTTATATAGGAGCAAAAGGCTTTAATAATTAGATACCGAGATTCTTTCTTCTATTAGTCTGTATAGTTTAATGGTTACGACAAGGCAAATACTATATACTTTTTATGCAATACTCATGAGCTGTGCATCTGTGTGTACAAATGCATAGAAAGTGGGACAGGAAAATGCCGGTAGGGAGGACAGTTTGAGGATCTATTCAAATACAATTGCAAAAATAGTATCAATTAAAGAAAAAATTGGTAA
Organism: Chiridota heheva; assembly: GCA_020152595.1. Classification (NCBI taxonomy): domain Eukaryota; kingdom Metazoa; phylum Echinodermata; class Holothuroidea; order Apodida; family Chiridotidae; genus Chiridota; species Chiridota heheva. The sequence continues at coordinate 215,413 of JAIGNY010003348.1, forward strand.
AATTGACAAAACGTTTGGTAAAACTTTAAGAACTTTGGTAAAGTTGAAGGGATAATTTTGATTAAATTCGGCATTATTTCCCGTAAATTATAAAAAATTTCCCGTAATTTATAGGAAGTTTCCCGGAAATTTACGCAGTAACTTTTGATGGAATCGTGATATGCATGCAGTGCAATTTTTCGCTTGTAACCAGGAAAATTTCACAGGTGACCTTTCTTCAGCACCTATTTTCAAAGATATCTATAGTTAATAGTAAAATAGCTTTTAATAGAAATATTCGAATCTTTAAGCTATATGAACAATTACGACAAACAGACTGACAGACGAAGATCACGCAATGTTGAGGAGAACAGTCTTTCCGTTAAGCCGTTTTGTTATTTAGTATACAGGTATAGGTTATACAGTTTTTCAAATTCTTAGCTGTTGTTCTCAGATGTTTCAATCATGGTGAAAATTATTTTATACCATTGTCACTAACGACTAAAGGCTTATTTTTCCAATTACTGCTCGCAAAAAACAACAACAGAAATATGAAATAATTAGAACAAATATCGGTTGTTAAATATTTTGTATCATGGATTTTCTTTAAACAGTCAAAGGAAATTGTATTCATGTATTATTTGTGATAAGTGATCGTGTGAGCTTTTTTCATTTTATTCATCGGCTTACATTGTCTATGGGTCTATGAAAATATTTCGTTTAATTCAGTGCTCCATTCATTGTAACGTTTATTTCGGACATAGGCTCTTACTAGAATTATGATAGGCAATTAAAGACATTTTACTGAGTGAGAAGAGAGAATAAGATATTAAACAGTTAAACAAAAAAAAATCTTTTTGCCTTCATCCCTTCATTCACGTCATTCAACAGTTCAGTCACCTCTCTTGTGGCACCCTACTGTACCTTGTGGTACCACTATTCTTTGACTGCTGGATTGACATCATTATTAATTGAACCAGTTAATCATACAAAATCCACATAAATTGCTGCTTTTTAAGCGCCACATACTGATATTGATCTGATTTAAAAAAAAATAAAAATATTCAAACTGCAGGGAGGGTTTCGGCTAAGAAGAGAGACCCTGCTTTATGTGTGTCATCGTTGTCAATCAATTGGCAAGAGGCGCACCTTGACGTATCATCGTAGCTTTGTCATCATTTCTTCTCAAATTGAAACTATTTTGTGATAAGGTCATCGACAAGATTGACAATGTCACAAAATATTTGGAGCTATGGTAAGGTGGTCCAAATCAAGACACTGTTTGTTGGCATGTCATTTCAACAAGTCAGTGGTCATGAAAAAGATATTGACAGGCTTTTTACTATAAAATTTCATTTTGTTGATCCATGGTATAACTTAAAGTTTTAACTCCATGGTTGATCACGAATCTCATGACCAAAAGACGTAAATTCCCAAAATATCATATATGATTTATGATTGAATACAAGAATATTTCCATGGTTTTTTGTACTATTCCCATGGTTTTTTTTGGTAATATTCCTATGGTTGTTTGTAATATTCTCATGGTTTTTCGTAATATTCCCATGGTTTTGTAATATTCCATGGTTTTTGTAATATTCTCATGTTTTTGTTTCTCATGTTTTTTTGTAATATTCTCATGTTTTTTTGTAACATTTCCATGTTTTTTTGTAACATTCCCATATTTTTGTTGTTGTAATATTCTCATGGTTTTTGTAAAAAAAATAATTTGAAAGAACATACTTTTAGAGCCATTTTGGTACAAAAATCAGGTTGATATCATATTCCGTTCAGGAGATATGGATTTTTAAAGATTTCTCAATTGCATTTTAAAGTTTTTGTACAGTATGATGAATTCGTGTTTCATGATGTTAAAGAGACAATTCCATTGTAAATGTTTATGTATTTCTTTGAACGTTAATTGGTTGTTTTTGTATGATTAGAAACAATTTCCCCAAAGTAATTGAAGTAGGGTATATTTGGTAATGTATATAAATACATAACGTTCATCAATTGGTTTTTCTAGCAGGTTTTATTAATACAAAATGATGAAAGATTTTACTTAAAAACATAAACTTTGTGGGAGAATGTACTGCTGTGATGTCATACCGAGCCTTTTCCTATTCGTTTATTGGCACTTTTTGTGATCCTTAGAATTTGAATATCTCCTGGTAGGAATAACATAGCAACATGATTTTGTATTAAATTGTTTGTAAGATGTTTCTCTTTCTTACGAAAAGTTACGAAAAAACATGAAATATTCCTTTAAAAACATGGGAATATTCTTTTGGAAACATGGAAAAAACATGGGAATATTCCTTTAAAAACATGGGAATATTTCTTTAAACTCATGGGAATATTCCTTTAAAAAACATGAGAATATTCCTTTAAAAACATGGGAAAAACATGGGAATATTCCATTAAGGGTTTATGTACATGTGCAGGTAACATTAGTTCAAGTGGCTTTGCTTTTATAAATCTATTAAATATCATGAAAGTGGCAAACATCTTGATGCAGCAGACTTGAATTCTAATCAAAAGTTCAAGAGTCTTTACCATACCCCAAAAGAGAAACTCTTGCATGAATATTGACTTTCTCATCTCACCAGTTGCCAGTGACTAAAATTTAGAAAACTTAAATTATGATCAGCAGTCATAGAGTTGAAAAAATGAGGGGGTTTTGAAAATATAATTGAAGTTAAGTGTGCACATAGGCGTATGGAAGACGTTTGAATAAAGTGGCGGTCTTGTTTTTGCCCGAATAAGTGGAAAATCTCCCTTCCCTCCAGTGGCGTGGGGGTCATGTTTCACTATGGGGAAAGGCATTTTGGCGCCCCAAAAAAATGTTGATATCAAGTGTACTTTGGGTACATAGATCCAAATTTGGAATTTGCCATAAATATGTTCCTTTTAATATTCTGAACATCTATCAAAAATTTCACTCGTTTTAAAATATTCGTGAAAAAGTGAAAAATTAAGCCCCAACAAACGGCTGGACTTCTTTTATTAAAACAAGAACCAAAAGATTTGGGATTTTGATGCTTTTTTATATACTGATTGATTTGCAAGTTTTGTATCAACTGTCATGTCATTGCATATCATGAAATATTTGTTCCATGATATTCATTAATAAGCCACACCCATCAATAAAAAGGTTACCAACATTAGCATTTGCACAATAACTAGAAAAATTATCATAGAAAATATGATGCAAAACGGTTACTCAATTATCCTATTTATAAAAATTTTTCAGTAGGCCCCGCCTACTCATTAATATTCAAGACCCACGACCACAACATTAGAACTTACGTACAGACCATAACCCATCTGTGTACCACATAAGGCATAAATCTGATATACCATTCATGATATATGGTGTTTATATCATTGAGCACTTTCACATATGATTAAGCCGCGCCCACCATGCATATTAATGACACAAACATTAAAGCAAATTTCAGAAAAAGCAAATTTCACGAACATGAAGAGATTTACGAAAAATGAATTTTTTTATAGAAAATTGATAGAAACTTTTGGAAAATTGAAGAAAATTTTCAGAAAATGAACAGATGAAGGAAATTACGCGAAAATCATGAAGCAAATTTCCTAAAAAGAATGCCCACGCAAAAATTAAAGCAAATTTCGCGAAAATTAAAGACAACATCTTGAAAATTGAAAACAGTTTCTCGATAATTGAAGAAATTTCCCCGAAAATGAAGAAAATTGCACAAAAAAGAAGAAAATTTCCAGAAAATACGGAAGGATATTGCACTAAAATTTGTAACAAATTACACGCAAATGAAGAAAATTCCGCGAAAATGGAAGCAAATTTCACAAAAATGAGGCAAATTTTGTGAAAATTGAAGATTTTCCAAAAATTTAGTGAAGATTTCTAAAAGAAAAATATGATTGCCTAATATATCTAGCTATTTTGCTCCAATATATCTAGCTATTTTCCCAAATACATCTAGCTATTTTGCCTCATTATATAGTGCTTTGCATCCGATTGGGGAGGGGGATAGCGCCCCATACCCCGCCTCATTGGCAGCGCCAAACACCACGAACTGGGGGACATTTGTGCCTACAGGTTACCTTTCAAGATTTCTCCTCGGATTTGGAAGAATTGTAAAATCGATCTTTGGGAGTGGGGATTCGTCTCCCTGCCCCCTTCCCAGTGCACCGCTATCCCGCATTGTACGCCTATGACTGTACACCATTGATGTCACAATATTCCAAAATAGTTTGTCAGTTTGATTGTAAAAATGATAAAATCACCCAATGTTAAGGCAATTCAGTTTCTACACATGGCAATCGAGATGTCAAAATAAGTAGGCCTACCGGTATAGGTCTACTGAGTAAAAGATTTCTTGAAGCCAATTGTGGTAATCTTGTCTGGCTTCTGTTTCTTAACGAGGAGACAACATAAATCGTTCCTGACAAATTGTGTTTTCAACATTTCTAAGTCCTGCACACATTTATTATTTTTCCGAGCCTAATTTTATCCATTGAAAATAAATTTGGCTCACTGACGACCTAAAGGCATCCTTTTTCCAAATTTTAGATCAAAAAGTCACGATCCAGGTCAAAGTTGTAGAAAACGACAGGTAATGAAAGCCTATATAAGAATTCAATGACCCTTCCGAAATCCTTTCTTGCAAACTAGGTGACAATTGACTCGGGTGCTCTCGGCGACAGCAGGTTCAAAGTAAACCGACGTGTAGACAGAGGTGGCAAAATCCTTACCCTAGCATTTCTATCCCCGAGGACTCAAATAAAGTTCACAAGTTTAGACATAAATTATGGGGATTTTTTTTTTTTGCTAATGAAAAATGTAACTTGTTAGGCTTATATTTTTATAATGTGCAAAGCCCGATACATTTGTATCAAACATTTTGAGATAAAAGTATTAAAACATCACACAACGAATAAATCTTTTTTTGTGAAGACCGTTTACGTGAAAAAATTATGATTTTGACATTAATTCCAACAGTTCAATCAACTGCATGATCAGGAGCATGATACTGAAAAGGTCTGACCTCAGTGTTATCTGACCCTTCATCGTACGTTGTAATGACGTATTCAGTGGGATGTTTGCAGTGGCGTCGCCGGACATTTTTTGGAGCACCATGGTTGGGATGAAAAAAATGAGGGGGAAATAATGACTTTAAACATAGTTTGCATGCGCTAGACGGCGAGTGGTCCTGGGTGACGCCCTGGAAGCTCTAAAGATTTCGCGTTATTGAAGCCCAAAAATGGCTTAAAGGATTGCACATTGGAATGAACATTATACACAGTTTTAAATGTCACGGTAAAGATATCGAAAATATTATGAAATTAAAGGAGCTGGCGGAACCAGAATAATATTCGAACACATTTTCGTGATGGTACTGAAAATCTTCGATATGAATGTTCAACGTAATTATAATTATTTTTTGAAAAACTGAAGTAATTTTTCAACGACATGACTATATCTGACTATCAAAAAAAAAAAACCTGTGTTATTTCAAATTCCTTTGACCTCACTTTTTGACCTCCATTTTCGACTGATGAGAGCGCCTGTAAAATCGCCAGAGTCACTTGGTTGCTGGCACGTTACATTTGGGAGATGACGTCATTTTCTGGAGTGAAAACAAACCTCTGCGGGATACACGTGGGCAAGTCCGTATGCGTTTACAGCTGATCGCTTTGTTTTCACTCCAATGCGGGGTAAATGCGCGCAGTTGCTAAGCGGTCTGATGACGTCAGGTCACGGTTCCAACTAAGTGAATAATAAGTATTTGGAGTTCCAATTTAAACAGGCGAGTTTTCCCCCAAACAGTCCGGTAGCATGCCAATACATGGGAATATAATTGATCTTAAAAATGGGAACATTTTGCTACATGGAAGCCGCCATTTTGTGATATTTCCGATAATTCTTTGGTATCCTAATGTTAAAGCCTTATGCAGAGTTACATATTTTAAATTTAAAATAGGCCTACGTCTGGGAAAAATATCTTTGCTAGGGAAAATTTAAAACTCATTAAAATACCATCATTACTGTCATGGCTATAAATTTTTCACTCCAATTTAATATGTCCACCATGCCGTTTTCAAAATATTAGGCTTTTAGGCGCGAAACGGCCATTTGGAAATTTAAACGTTTTTCAACACAATGATTTTTAATATTTCAAGCACATAAATGAGAAACTATGACATTCTATCGCAACATCTGAACAATATGGCTGCATGATTTCAGTATTCTCGTGTGTTATAAATATGCTTCCGGCTGCCAAAGCCATGAAAGCTGAAAAATGAGAAAATTCGCACAAAATCAGTGGAAATATTGAAAGATTTATCATTTATAATGTAAACATCAGAACATGAACTAACTATTGATTACGAATTTGGGTATGCATGCAGTGGTTAAATAAAGGACACAAAATGTTTGAAATCAACTTGAAGTCATTCGTGACATTTTTAATGCCGTATTTTTTCTTCTTGCGGGGATAGGGGGGGGGGATGGGGTAAATCCAACAATTTTTAAGACACGTGCCATCACTGCTTAATCAGAGCCTGTAAAGAAAATTATATCTACAATAGTTATAAACAAGTTAGACTATACACCACTGGCTGACTGGGCACGGCTTGGGTAGAATGTTTCAAAATTAATTTCATATTTTTTGAGGGGGAAATCGATTCTTCGTGGGATCAAAATGCTTCTTATAAGAGGGAATGATTATAGTAAATGATATATACCCATGGAAAATGCTGTAACATGCACTGGACTTTACGGAATGATTATGTTTATCAGCTTGTGGGCATACACAAGTTTGGGAAAGCTATGTCAGTAAACACACAAAGCCTTGCCCTATAACAGCACTTGAAAATGGCAGATCATCATAATGTATCGAAATGCTGGAGCGGACTGGATCACCGGGATACCGGGACATTTCCCGGTGCGCCCTTTGCTATACATATAAACAAAATTACAGAGGTAAATTTAATTCACGAGAATTAAATCTTTAGAAATATTTCATTCAATTTTCAGTATACCTTTGAAAGACTGATTAATGCTATCTTATGATGAATGACTGACAGACTGATGACTATCAAGAACGACGTGGTGAATTTGTAGTTAATTTTTCAACGCAGTACAAAGCCCTTCCCCATTTTAACAACACTTGGAAATAGCAGATCATCAAAATGTGTTTAACCAGGGATTTGCTGTAACCAGGGATACCATATGTTACCCTGATACCATGATATTACAGAAATAAAACCCCTAAGTCCGGAAGTATATGCGACGATGGAAATTTATGGGGCACATATTCACTCAGGCAAGACCCAAGCAATGACTGCAACATCTTTCACGTGGTCACCTGAAGGACATAGGAAGCGTGGAAGGCTCAAAATTACATGGAGGCGTACAGTGGGAAAGGAAAGAATAGAGATATGACGAAGGACATGGGCAGAAGCACAGGTTACGGCAACCAACAGAAAAGAATTGAGTAGTTCGGTGGAGGCCCTATGTGCCACCAGGCACGCGGAGTATAGGCGAAGGCGAACCATATCCCTGCTATAACCAGATAACAAAGTGGTACCAACTGACCACTTTCTTGAGTCGCACCTAAAACCGTCATGTTGTATACATACAGAAAAGTTGTGCAACATGGTAATTTTCCCTCATAATATAGCCTATAGCACGTTTTTCAGAGCCAAATATTATAAATGATTTTAAGCTGTTTGAGACGTCAGTATACTGGTGACTCCACCAGGTAATAACAGATTCCTACCCAACCACCAAGAATGGATGATGAACACACATCCTTTGCTCTCATCATGAAGGATTCGCGCCCTTACTTCAGCGACGTTCGGTTTTTCCACATGTTAGAAAATCGACAATCTCAAGGCCACCAAAAATTTACGAATCACTACCTCACACTCCATACATACAGCGTACAATTATACAAACACTGTACGTACGAAGTTTATTTCGGGAATGGTTTAAGCGGGCACAGTGTGTGCATTATTTAGAAAATATTGAGTGAGGGCGCTGTGAGTAGCAATGTCGTGGCACAATATTGGCATGTAAAACTTTTTGAACTAATTTTTTTTTTGAGAATTGCCCCAAAATATGTTTATGCCTTTGTTCTTGAATCATATGTCAGAATAATGTCACTTTACAAAATGTACGACACCCCCGGGAATATCTGAATATGTTTGTCAGTGAATTATGTACATGGTCAAATACCAGATGTGGGGTAGCCTACTCTTTATACCTGGAGCGGCCAGGTGAAAAACACTTCCCAGACAGCGTGGCGACAAGCGTCACGATTTGATTTTTTATAGGTAAAATGAAGGACCGTTTAATTTGGAAATTAGATCAATTTCCTATAAAAAAAAAAATAATGATAAGCTAGAGAAATTTCTAAACAATGTCGCATAAATGCTTATAGTCGATCATCGGAAACATGTAGTAATTTGTTGTTTTTCCCCGCAGAGTCATGATTTGTAAAAGTTACCAAATTTATTTATGTCATAAAATCAAAATAAAACGTGCATTACAGGGCATAAGCGCTTTGGGAGTGCCCAACAGAGTCTGAGACAAATCATGGAGGTATGATGAGACCTCCATGAAAAAACAAGATGGCGTTAAAGGATTGTAAGATATTTGGTGAATTTGATAGACTTCGAGCTGTCGTGTCCAACTCCGAACTACTCGCTTAAAAAGATGGCGGCCGAAAAGTGAGGGTAGCCTATTTTTTCTCGAGTCAATGGATTTATATATATATATATATATATATATATATATATATATATATATATATATATATATATATATATATATATATATATATATATATATATATATATATATATATATATATATATATATATATATATATATATATATATATATATATATATATATATATATATATATATATATATATATATATATATATATATATATATATATATATATATATATATTCAGATGAAACAAGCGTAGTTAACTACAAAATACGGACCATAATTTCTAAAAAAGAAATCTCGTCAAAGGATCAAACCTTTGCCGAGGTGTTATTTAGGAAAACGATTGAATTTCCAAATCAGAATGGTCCTTCATTTTACCTATATAAAACATACAAGAAGTGTGAACAGCAAGAAAGAAAGAAAGAAAGAAAGAAAGTTAATTAGTATCTTTTGACTATACGCAATTGCTTCCCTCATGCAAAAAATCAAAACAAAACCCGAAGAAAAAAGCGCTAACATTTTTGTTTTTACTTACAGGCCCTAATTTCTGGGTTACTTTCAGTCGGGTCCATATGCGCACACTCTCGGCAACCATGCTACCGGGTCATTCATACAGAGGTCATTGTTCTGAAGATTTTTGCTGTCATCTGACTGACGTCACATGTCAGGTGGCGGGATCTACCAGTACCGTAGTCGTGAAAACTACAAAAATGAAATAGGGCCACACCTTTATCACAAAATCTTCGAATGTGTTTGACAAAGAAGATTGGCCATTTAGATATTTGCGCCAAGCAACACAAAATAAAGATATAATAAAACATATAGCGAATAGCATGGTGACCGTTCATAATTGATATCATTATGATATCCGAT